>JAHIAM010012784.1:0-18751 GCA_021605205.1 Aegilops longissima
CGGATTGGGCTGAGCGCCACTAGGCTAGGAGTGCTTCGGCCGCCCTCATAGCGTCTTGAGGTGTGCTCGAGGCGATGGGCCCGGACCCTGGCGCTTAGTTTTAGACCGGTGTGTTGGCCTCTCTGTTGTGCCTAGGTGGGGCTGCGATGTGTCGATCTTCAGCGGCGGGCATGACCCGGAAAGTGTGTCGGCCAAATGGGATCAAGCGTGTTGGGTAAGATGGTGCACCCTGCGGTAGTTAATCTATTGAATAGCCGTGATCTTGATGTGGGGCGACTTGGAGTTGTACCTTGAGCTTATGACAACTAGAGCCGGATACTTGATAAAACACACCTTCCAAGTGCGGATACAACGGTGGTCGCTCTCTCTCGGGGATATGAGGAGGGATGGCGGGTAGGATCTTGCTATGTGATGTTACTTGGAGGACTTGGATCGTCCTCTTCTACTGTTGCAAGGCGGTGTCGAGCGTAGTCTTCGTTAAGACTAGCTATCCCCTCTTATTACGGCATTGCAGATTCGGTCCTTGATATGGCTCTTTACACATATATCCATGCATATGTAGTGTAGCTCCTTGCTTGCAGTACTTTGGATGAGTACTCACGGTTGCCTTGTTCCCCTTTTTCCCCTACCTCTACTCGATTGCTGCAACGAGGCTATGGAGCCGGGGCGGCGCATACCGTCGATGGCGACTACTACTGGAGGTGCCTACTACTACGTGCAGCCGGCGTGCGACCGGGAGTAGCTAGGAGGATCAGGCGGGAGACTGCTCCTCTTCGATCTGTATCCCGGTTTGTGCTAGCCTTCTTAAGGCAAACTTGTTTAACTTATGTCTCTACTCGGATATTGTTGCTTCCGCTGACTTCGTCTATGATCGAGCACTTGTATTCGAGCCCTCGAGGCCTCGGCTTGTATTATGATGCTTGTATGACTTATTTTATTTGTAGAGTTGTGTTGTGATATCTTCCGTGAGTCCCAGTCTTGATCGTACACATTTGCGTGCATGATTAGTGTCACGATTAAATCGAAGCGTCTGAGATTAATGTCGAGCCATTGCTGTGAGAATCCCCTTCCACACTCCTTGGCGAAGTCGAGTCTAGACATTGCAAAAACTTTTACTAACTTGGCTGTGTGCCTTCACGGGCCCACGTCGCCATCGGGTGGTACTAGGATCTTTTACTCCTCGACCCTTACTGCGGGACTCTGAACTCTCTTCTACTCGGGTTAAGCGATTTTACTAACTAACACTAGGATCCGTGACCACATTCACCCCAAAGTTGGATAAAGCCATAGTTGTTCTTGGAATTGTATTTTGAGCAATTTCCACTTTGTCATTGACTCCTTTGAAGCGTCTTTGTTTTGAGATGGAACCCACGAGGCAAGTAAATGCGCCACGGCGGCCATTGGTGCCTCGGGATCACCTTGGTGCTAGCGAGAGATGATGACCTATCGGGTTATCGGCTGGCACCCCAGTACACCGTCTATGAGGAGTACACGGACTATAACCGGGAGCAATACCGGCGCCATCGTCCACCTCTACTCTCGGGAGTATGGCTCCACTCTTGTCTTTGCACACGCACATGGTGTTGGAGTGACTATCGATATGGCGATCCACGATGCTGCTTATGCTGCTCGACCGTCTTCGTGCGAGTATCGAGAGTTGGACACCTCCCCTTGGGCACATTGCTATCGCGTCGATGTTGGTGAGGAGGTTACTACTGCTGCCTACTCCCTTTGTCACGAAGAGCCCTTCTACCATCGAACTTTGTTACGCATCGCGATGGGCTGGATCGAGCTAACCGAGCTCTTCGCCACGAGTTGTACCTCACCCATCGGCACCTTTACCGTGCTCGGGCTGATGCACCCTTTGTCCGATCCGGAGGCTGCGCGTTCTGCGATCTACCCAGCCGGAGACCGTGATGCCCCGGTGTCGGTTGGCGGGCGTGGAGGCTACTCTCCGCGCAGCCCTTTTACGCCACACGGGCGTCGGATTCAGCACGAGGTATCCGCGGCCCCAGTCAGCGGCGTGGAGGACTATCGCTGCCACACTACCAGCTTTGAACTCTGACTACCTCCAGCGATACGCGTGGGGTGATGTAGACTTGCTTGTTAGTGTTAGGTGCATTCGCCCTTGAGCTGCGTGCCGCCTATGATGTCTTAGTTTATGTCTTGAACTCTATGTATCGAACTCTATGCATTATCCCTTTTGTAAGATATGCCGACTACTATGTAGTTTCTATCGTCTTGCTTTCATTATGCATGTTTCATCATGAATGATTCTGTCCTTTGCTTAATTTCTCAAATCTTTGAACTACCTGTTATATAATAGCGGGATGGTTAGGCCAGCTGGTGCGTGGTCGTGGTGGCAACTTCCCACCACTTTGAGTACATAGCTGGTATGATCCAACAGCTTGAGATGAATCGCCGATTCATGGAGAACATGATGGCTCGGTTTCCTCGCCCCAATATGAACCAGCACCCAAAGCGCAACAACTCTGCGAGGATTTCATACGCTGAACCCAGCGTGTCGCAGCTCAACCCAGCCATTTGGATCTTGATGGTAGCTCCGTGATATCACCTATGAGATGGAGTCTGCTGATGTAGCCCCTGCCGACTATGTCACTTTGCTTCCTTCTTCTGAAGGGACCCGCAACTCAATGGTGGGACAGCCACGGTGTACTCTGCGGTTGGAACACTCATCACTGGCGGACTTCCAAGCTGCTTTTTCGTGCCGCTTCATCCCTCAAGGGTCATGGACGGAAGAAGCGTGAGTTCATAACCTCACCCAAGGCAACAAGACTGTTGAAGCTTATCGGCGAGAGTTCTGGACTTGTCTCGCTATCTTTGAAGAGGATATTGCAAGCGATACCTTGAGCGAGGAGAAGTTCGTGGCGGCCTTGAGGCGACATCAAGCTTCGCACTTCTAGTGCGACTTTGCTGATTTCGCCACTTTGGTGAACAAGGCTATCAATGTCGAAACTGGTGCGGGAATACGAGCTCTAACAGGCATGGCAACGTGACACGGGCTCATCTTGAGCCCGTCCTCATGAGCGCAAGATATGGATTCCCAACGGTATGTACCAGCCGAATGCACTGCTCCAAAGCGAGCTATGCTGCACCTCGTACGCCTACAACTAAGCAGCCAAAGCTTCAGCTCCACCACCCCAAGCTCTTGTTCCCACCCCCAATAATGGCTTGTGCTTGGTGCGGACAACGAGGGCACCGTGCTAGAGAATGCAACAGAACCACAATCAGTGGCCCTTCCGGCGGTGGCGATGGAAACACCCACCCGCAACAACAACGCCAAGCCTTATGGTCGAGTTCAGGCCAACCACGTTGATCGAGCGAAGCTCAAGAACCAACCTGCTCTTTGTGATGGGTACACTTCTCGTAAATTCAGTACCAGCATCGTTTTATTTGATCTGAGGGCATCGCATTCATTCATGTCGAAGATTTTGCATTCATGCATGGCATTAAAAGTGAAGACATGAATGCTTCACTAATAGTACACACCCTGCGGGCCAATGTCGAACCTCCATGATTTTGCAGCGTCCCGTTGAAATCGAAGGATGGAATTCCTTGTCTCTTCCATCGTCTTTGAAGTCTTGTAGCATTGACCTCATTATGGGAATGAATTGGTTAAAGCGCATCTTGCTTCCATAGTTCGCGCCACGAAGACCGTCCATCTGCTACACCCTTGGATGAAATAGTCACTTACCAAGCCCATCGGTGCAAAATGCGAGGCAAGGCTCTATGCATTGAATGCATTGAGCGCGCACCACTCGAGGTATTGAAAACATTCACTGTCGTTTGCGATTTCCAAGGCGTTTTCTGAAGAACTTCGAGGATTCCCCTGCTAGAAATTGTCGAATTAGTCATCGACTTGAAACCGGGCACCACTCCTATAGCCAGCGACCCTACAAGATGCCCGCGCATGAACTCCTTGAGCTCAAGGAGAAATCGACAAATCTCTTCAAAGTGGTTTCATTCGCCCAAGTTGCTCACCTTGGGGAGCACCTTCTCTCTTTGTCAAGAAGAAGGATGGGACAAACCGATTGGTCCAAGACTACCGTCCCATAAATCAAGCTACCAATCGAATAAGTATCCTCTTCCTCGGATAATGATCTTTATGATCAAGCGGCTGGTTAAATCGGTGTTCTCGAAACTTCGACTTGAGGTTGGGTTACCACCAGATCCGTGTTAAGTGAGGAGGATATCCCCAAGACCGCATTTGTGACTCGTTATGGTTCTTACGAGTACACCGTCATGTCTTCGGCTTAACCAATGCTCCGCCACCTTCTCTCTTTGATGAACTATATATTCATGGATTACCTCGACAAGTTAAATGCGTGGTTTATCTGGATGATATCTGATCTTTTCAAGAATGAAGAAGAACATCTTGAACATCTTAGTCTTGTGCTTGAAAAGCTACGAGAGCATCAACTCTATGCCAAGTTCTCCAAATGTGAATTTTGGCTTCCGAGTAACCTATCTTGGGCATGTCATTTCTAAGGATGGTATTGCCGTCAACCTGAGCGAGTTCAGGCTATTCTCGATTGGACTCCTCCGAAGAATGTTAAGCAAGTCGAAGTTTTCTCGGTCTACTTGACTATTGCCGTCGATTAAGTGAGAACTTCTCCAAAATTACCAGACCTCGACTAACTTTGTTGCATAAGAGCGTCAAATTCCAATGGGCGAGATAAGTGTCGGAAAGTTTCCAAGCACTCAAAGACAAGTTGACTTCTGCCCGATGCTAGCTCCTCCGATACTAAGAAGGACTTCGTCATTCTTCGGCGCTTCCGTCAAGATTAGGCGGTGTCCTAATGCAAGAAGCGCAAAGTGGTTGCTTATGCCTCTCGACAATTCGCCCTCACGAAGAACTACCGAGTTCACGACCTCGAGCTAGCTGCTGTCATTCATGCCTTTGAAGCGATGGCGACATTACCTTCTCGTGTCGTTGCGAGATCTTCACCGACCACCAAAGTCTGAAGTATCTGTTTACTCAGCCAGACCTGAACCTCCGTCGGCGAGATGGATGGAAGCTATTGCGAACTTTGATTTGGGTATTCCTATCGCCGAGCAAGGCTAATGTAATGGCTGATACCTTGAGCGCAAGTCTTCTGCAACCACCTTGAGTTCACAAAGTTCAGCCCTCACTTGTTGAAGAATTGAAAGCTGAACCTCCATATTGTTCCTCGGGTGCACTCGCTCCCCCTCCTCCGGAGTTCATAAGATGAATCTCGCGTTGTTTCCCGGGGTTCCCTCTATACCTGGCTGTTGAATCCGATCTCATGGGCACCATAAAGACAATGCAGGATTTGACTCTGAAGTCTACAAGATTAAGCAAGACCTAAAAAGGGGAAATCCCTCATTTTTCACTCTTGCTGATGATGGCGCCTTGTACTTCAAAGGCCGCCTAGTGGTGCCGTGTAAGAAGGAAAATCTGAATATGACTCAGAAGGTTATGAAAGAAGCTCATGATCGCCTCTATGTATCCATCCTGGTAGTACAAAGATGTATCAAGACATTAAATCGAGATTACAGTGGTCTAATATGAAGCAAGACATTGCTCGCTATGTTGTTGAGTGTGGCGTTTGCCGTCGTATCAAGCGAGAACATCAAAGGCCTCTTTGGAACTCTGCAACCTATCTCTATTCCTGAATGGAAATGGGACCATGTTGAAATGGACTTGTCCTTTGGATTTCCCAAATCGCGAAAGGTAATGATGCTATTCTTGTCGTCATTGACGGCTTTCTAAAGTTGCACATTTTACGGCGGTCAAAAAGCGATCCTTTGCTAGTCATCTTGCAGCGCTCTATATGTCGAAATTGTTTCACTTCACGGTATTCCACTGGTTGTCGATTCGGACCGTGGCAGCTTATTCACTTCAAGATTACGGGCAAGTTTTCAAGAAGCTATGGGGACTCATTTATCTTTCGATCTGCGTTTCATCCATGATCTCAAGAGCAAGTTGAGCGTGTCAGCCAAATTCTCGAAGACAAGCTTGAGCTTGTGCCGTTCCTTGGCAAGAAATGGGAAGAATCTCTCCGTATGCTGAGTTCTCTTATAATAATAGCTATCAAGCTAGTCGAAGATGGCCCCCTTGAAGTGTTATATGGGCGGAAGTGCGAACCCCTCGAACTGGTCGGAAGCGGGAGCGTCCACTCTTGATCGGATATTATCAGCATGCCGAAGAACAAGTCCGCATTATTAGCGAGAATCTCAAGACTGCTCGATCCGTCAAAAAGTAATTATGACCGTCATCATAAAGACATGGTCTATCAACTTTGGCGAAAAGGCATATCTTCGCGTTACACCAATGAAGGGTGCTCACCGCTTCGGGATCAAGGCAAGCTAGCTCCTCGCTATATTGGCCCATTCACTAATGCGGAAAAGCGTGGAAAAGTGGCATATCATTTGGAGCTTCCGTCGAACCTTTCACGGAGTTCACGATGTGTTCCACGATGTAACAACTCGGCGGCTGCTTCAAGGACCCAATCCGGGAAGTGGACCATGAAGTGCTCGGTACAGCAGGACCTCTCCTATAAAGAGCATCCGGTCCGCATTCTCGACCAAGCTGAGCGCCGCTACGTCAAAAGCGATCAAGTTCCTCAAAGTCGATGGTCAAATCACTCTGAAGGCGAAGCCACACAGGAGCGAGGATCGTCTTGAGATGAATACCCGCACTCTTTCCTTCTACCTCCTAAATCTCGGGGCGAGATTTCTTGTAATGGAGGAGATTTGTAACACGGGTAATTAAGCTACGGTAATCCTGCTAATGATGCCCCGTCACCTCGATTCTGTAACTAAACTCACGTTGATTGAACCGGTTCAAATTCAAATTGAAAACATAGGCAAACAATAAAAGTTTTCAAAAACTAAAACTAAAATGTTAGGGGTTGTCAAATATTACAAAGTTAATCATGGTGGGGTGCACACATTTTTTATGAAGTGTCTAGATAGATTAAATAAATTAAAGCAGAAAAGAAAGAAAGAAAAAAATAAGAAAAGACAAAAGAAAACAAAAATGGGAGGGAAAACCCCTTGTGGCCCCAGCAGGCCAACCCTTTGTTGCCCGGCCACCCCTGGCCGGCCCAACCCTCTCACTCCTTATCCCCCGGTCGGCGGAAACCCTAGCCGCACCCTCCTCCCCGATCCCTTCTCTCCTCCCCCGCCCGATCCGGATCGACACCGGCCGATCCGTCGCCCCCGGCGCCCGGCGACCCGCCGCCGTCCGCACCTCCTCCCTCCTCCCGGCCCGGCGCGGGCGCCCAACTCCCCGCCGCCTCGGGGCCGCCCGGCAGCCACCTCGCCCGCCCGGGAGCACCACGGCCGCCTCCCGCCCTCCTCCTCACGGTCGACCCGGCCGCCCCAAGCAACTTTCCAGACCTGCCCCCCCCCTCGTGAGCTTCCCCCCTGTGGATCCCCTCTCCCTCGTCTCCTCTCGGCGTCGCCGCCTCCCGTCGCCCGGCTCGGCGCGCGCAGCCCTCCTCTCCCTCCCCCGCCCACGGAGCAGGGGCGTGCTCCCGGCCTCCCTCTCCCTTCTCCTCGCCCGAGCCGCGTCCCGGCGAGCCGCCGCGCCGAGCGTCCCCTCGTCGCGGATCTCGTCGCGGCGCCCCAGTGACCAAATGGTCACGGGGCGAGCCGTGGTGCTTTCGGCAGCGCCCGCAAGCACCCCGGCCCCGTGGCGCGCTCCCGTCGGGGCTGAACCACCCGCCGCCTCCGCCGCTCGCCGGCCTGATTCGGCGAGTCGGCCGCGCCCTTTGCCCACCATTGGATGGCCGTCCTCCGCTTCGAACACACCTTGCGCCCTTTTGGCCACCGAATGGCCGAGTCCGGCGAGATCCGGCGCCCCCTCCGCCATGGCGCCAAGAACTCCAGCGCGCCGCCGCGGACGTGGCCGCCGGGAACCACCGCTTGAGCCAGCGGTGATGGGCCCAGCCCCCCCCGCATACTGATTGACTCGGTCAATTTGGTGACAATCCACCCCCTTGCCTATGACATGCAGGCCCCACACCCCGAGCGTTTTTAAAATAAAGGAAAAGGAAAATGAAATTTAAATAAATATAAATAAAAATGAATAAAACTAATTAATTAATTAATTAACTAATTAAGTAAATAATTAATCTAATTAATCTGATTAATTAACCTAATGACTAATTAACCTAATTAACTCGATAATTAAACTAAGCTAGCTTAATTAGTTAGCAGTATAATGAGCAGGACCCACATGTCGAGGGTTGACCTAGTCAACCTGTTATTCTTGACGTCGGCATGACGTCATCTTGGCGTCATAAATACATTTTTGAATTAATCAATTAATTAATTAAATTCGAGAAATTAATAGAATCTTTAGAAAATCATATCTTTTAATCCGTAACTTCGGATTATAATATTTTCAACATGAAAGTTGCTCGAGCGGCGAGGCGAATCCGGATCGCGGTCGTTCGTCGCCCACCCCTAACCTATCAAACCTGCAACTTTCCCCTCGGCTCCTCTGCTAGAAAACACGAAACAAGGAATACTTTCCGGATGTTTCCCCTAACGATACCACCTCATACCACGTTAGGAGCACGCCTAGCATCGCTTCTTGACATATCATGCATCGATATGCATCTGTTTACTTAGTATTCATTGTTTCTTCCCCTCTTCTCTCCGGTAGACTCTGAGACCGGCTGCTGGCTGGCCGGTTCGACTACGGTGTTGTGACCCTCTCTCTTGCGAGCAACCAGGCAAGCCCCCCCCCCTTGATCACGGATATCACCTACTCTTCTCTATCTTGCTTGCATTAGAGTAGCGTAACATATTCTTGCTTTGGATACTCCTATCTTTGCTGCATAGCTTTGTCCTTGTAACCACATTGTTACCTTACGCAATCCTATATGCTTAGTATAGGATGCTAGTACTTTCATCTATGGCCCTACATTCTTGTCAAATGCGCCGTGCTATACTATCGGGCCGTGATCACTCGGGAGTTGATCACGGTATATACTATATACTTGTACATGATACATGTGGAGACTAAAGTCGAATTGGTGATGGAGCACCATGAGTGGATCTTGAGGCGGAGGCGGCAGGGCAGAGTTGAGACCACCTAGGAGAGAGGTGGGCACAGCCTGTTTGGCGTTCGCGGATACTTAACACGTTTACGAGGTCTTGGTATTTGATCTGAGTTGGCTCTGAGCTTATCGCACTAACCATCTCTGGCAGGGAGTAGTTATGGGTATCGGCGTCGTGGTATCGGCGAAGCTTGGGCGTCGGCTGACGGGCGGCCTGGCGCGAATTGGTTTGGGCGCCACTAGGCTAGAGTGCGCTTCGGCCGCCCTACATAGCGTCTTGAGGTGTGCTCAAGCGATGGGCCCGGACCCTGGCGCTTAGGTTTGAACCGGCGTGTTGGCCTCTCTGTTGTGCCTAGGTGGGGCTGCGGCGTGTTGATCTTCAGCGGCGGGCATGACCGAGAAAGTGTGTCCGGCCAAATGGGATCAAGCGTGTTGGGTAAGATGGTGCACCCTGCGGTGGTTAATCTATTGAATAGCCGTGATCTTGATGCAGGGCGACTTGGAGTTGTACCTTGAGCTTATGACAACTAGAACCGGATACTTGATAAAACACACCCTTCCAAGTGCGGATACAACGGTGGTCGCTCTCTCTCGGGGATATGAGGAGGGATCGCGGGTAGGATTCTTGCTATGTGATGTTACTTGGAGGACTTGGATCGTCCTCTTCTACATTGCAAGGCGGTGTCGAGCGTAGTCTTCGTTAAGACTAGCTATCTCCCTCTTATTACGGCATTCGCAATTCAGTCCAGCGATATGGCTCTTTACACATATATCCATGCATATGTAGTGTAGCTCCTTGCTTGCAGTACTTTGGATGAGTACTCACGGTTGCCTTGTTCCCCTTTTCCCCCTACCTCTACTCGATTCTGCAAGCAGGGCTATGGAGCCCGGGGCAGGCATACCGTCGATGGCGACTACTACTCTGGAGGTGCCTACTACTACGTGCAGCCCGGCGGCGACCGGGAGTAGCTAGGAGGATCCCGAGCGAGGAGGCCTGCTCCTCTTCGTCTGTATCCGGTTTGTGCTAGCCTTCTTAAGGCAAACTTGTTTAACTTATGTGCGTACTCGAGATATTGTTGCTTCCGTGACTTCGTCTATGATCGAGCACTTGTATTCGAGCCCTCGAGGCCCACAGCTTGTATTATGATGCTTGTATGACTTATTTTATTTGTAGAGTTGTGTTGTGATATCTTCCGTGAGTCCACGATCTTGATCGTACACATTTGCGTGCATGATTAGTGTGCGATTAAATCGAGGCGTCACTCTCTGTCTTGACAGCGGGGCAGGCGCTCAGGAGAAGGTCAAGGTCAGGCGGAGGTGCAGGTGTTTGAGAACACTAGGAAGGCCGACAGCGCCGCCTCAATGACCGACCTCGCCATGAAGGGAAGGCTGGGGTGGCAGGCCAAGGTCGCCGAGGTTGAGGCCGCCAAGGCTGTCGCCATCCGCGATGCCGAGCTGCGGATGGAGGTTAAGGCGAAGGCGTGCTCTCCCAAGCTGACAAGCTCAAGGTCGAGCAGCTCAGGAAGTCCACAGTACACTCGACACACAAGTTGGTTATGCAATAAGCATGTATAAAAATATAGTACTAGGGACAAGAGAAATTCATACTTATTGACCTCAACATTTTATATTTTGTAGGTTCAAGAATCGAACACGCTCTTCTACAGGTGGCGGAAAGGCGGATCTGTTGACATTGTATAAGGAGATGAAAGGCGGTGAGGTGAAACAGCGGCGAGAAACACATGCATGTCTCGCTATGGGAGAAAGGGAGAGATAAGGTGAGGGTTAGCGGTGCAACATGCCACCGAGGAAAGGGGTGAAGAGATGACCTTGAGGAGGAAGTGAGCTCGGTCCATGGCATGGGTGGGAGTAGAGGAAGGTTGATCCATGGTTTGGCCAAGGGTGATGAGCAAGGAGAAGTAGAAGGCCCCTCTCATATCTTGGTGCTGTGAGCAAATACAGCCGAGTGGAAGAGGCTGTCATTTCATGATGGCTTTGGTGACCTTGGCGTGATGTTGTTCGCGGTCTCTCGATCCCCCTTCACTAATTTTAGTGAGAAGGGGAGGGATGAAAGGGTGGAGGGTGGGAGATGAGGTCGCCGATTCTATTGGTTGTGGGGCGAGTCGGAGAGAGGAGAGTGGCGGCCGGTGAAGTCTATGGATCTAGAGAGGAGGAACAATAGAGTGAGTGGTGCGGAGAGGAGTGGATAGAGTCTTGATCGATGCGGGAGAGGACAACAAGTCTTATATGAGGGGTATAATGGGAATATCATAAAATAAAGCTTTATTTATACCTGTACACTATATATATTCAGAATAGCATAAAATATTTTCTCAATAAATTACTTAAAAATATCCAAGAAATTACGGATGACCGACTATTATTATATAAAGAGAAATCCGTTCTTTGCTAAATGGAAAAATGTAACACATAATTTTATGGGCAATATACGCATACCCTAAATAGTAGATATTACGTGAGAATAACCATCAACATGTGATTTAGAGGTGAGCCTAAAATTATTAAATTGGGATGCCACTCAATCTACTAAAACTGCTCATTTCTAGCATTTGTCCAATGAATATATATTTTCCATACCACCATCATAAAAAGTTATTCTAATCTTTGTTTATATTAGAATACCTTTGTAGGTCATAAAAGCTGAAGGATTTGATTGTGCTTGGAGATGTCGTGACAAAGACCCTTATGTAGCGATGATGGAGGGCTAAGAATTCAGCGAGTGTTACACAACCAAAATAGGTGCATGCAAATAATTGTTCTTCTTTGTATGTATGTTGCACATGATATAATACTCTAAAGGTATATTTCTATATATTTAATTTTGTAGAATATGAGAGAGATGGAGATGAATTATGTCGGGGTTCAAAAAAAACCCATTCGAGAGAGTTTTTAGGCGGCGTCATTGGAAGGGGACAAAAATTCACCATGTTTTATACAACAAAAAGATGTGCAAGTGATGATATCCCACAACAACGACGCACTCAAAATAAAGCAAACCGGCTGGAATTACGATAAATGTTTATGGCAACATTTATTTCCAACTGGTATTCCGATGAGTAAGTTCAATGATGTTCGCATAACTCAAGAATAATATTTTAAAAGCCCGTAGCAACGCACGGGCATTCTACTAGTGATCAGTAAGATGCTTGGCAACCCCATAGGTCCTGGGTTCGAGTGCCAGGCAGCGCAAGGTTTTTAGTTTTTTGACTCCATACGTCGTTACCATGGTGTGTCAGAAGAAACCAGCCAGTTTCTAAATAAATGGTTGTAAAACAGTAATTAGTCTGTGTTCAAGTGGTCAATAAGATGCTTGGCAACCCCAAATGTCATGGGTTGGAGCGCTAGGCAACACAAGGATTTATTTTCTCTGTACGTCGTGATCATGGTGTGTGAGAAGAAACCAGCCAGTTTCTAAATAGATCCCTGTAAAAAAATGGTTCATGGCGAGTCAAAGGCAGCGACATGAGACCCACGTCGCCAAGTTTTTCCCTCTCGAATTGGTTTTGGCCTTATTTGATTAAATCAACGAGTTTACAGCCTAAATCAAATAATTTCCGAGTTATTGGGCTTGTAGCATTTCACTCGATATTATCAACATATTATATTTTTGGGTGAAAGGTCGGAATCTAATCGGCTAGTTAGTTTGTTGAGCCTGTAGGCGAGTCCATAGATGTTGGGCATCAACCTTGTATGTTTGCTTGTGTATTGTTTCAAACTGCGAGTGGATAGGTTTAGTTCTATTTTGCTGAAGATAGGTTTCATTCATGACACAATTCAGATTTAATATTTCATATATTGATGTTTAGCCCATAACTTTTTTTGTGAAGTTTTGACATATGGAATACAAGAAAAACCAAAACAAGAGGCATTTTTAACTCTTGGCTAACTTTGGTTACTCTGGAATCATACCTATATGCTTCAAGAAAAAAATTAGTGTAGTCATTACTTGTTGTTCCCTAATCCCTACTAACATACTAACATAATGAGTGTCTTTAAAGTCCCTGCAGTGCTGTGTGATGACCTCACTAAAATGATATGTCGGTTCTGGTGGGGTGCTGAAAAAGGGAAACGAAAAACACATTGGATTGGATGGGATGTCATGCTGCGTCCCAAAGGCGAGAGGTGGTATGGGTTTCAAGGGTCTTAGACTATTCAACCAAGTGCTTCTTCTTGCGTCAAGCCTAGCGTTTGATCAATACTGGACAGTTTATGCGCACAAGTTTTCTGAGCCAAGTATTACCACGAGGGTGTCATTACGAGATCTTGTGTTTGAGTAGCGGATCAACAACTTGGCAGACTATTGAGCATGGACTCGAGCTGGTCAAACAAGGGTACATATGGCGGGTAGGGAATGGGGCAAGTATCTGTTGGGGAGCGTGCAGAAATTCAAAATTTTCCTCGTGTCATCAAGATCTATCTATGGAGAAACCAACAGCGAGGGAAAGGAGAGTGCATCTACATACCCTTGTAGATCGCTAAGCGAGCGTTCAAGAAGCGGGGTTGAAGGAGTCGTACTCGTCGTGATCCAAATCACCGGAGATCCTAGTGCGAGCAGACGGCATCTCGCGTTCAACACGTACAGCCGGTGGCGTCTCCCATGCCTTGATCCAGCAAGGAGAGAGGAGAGGTTGAGGAAGACTCCGTCCAGCAGCAGCACTGCGGCGTGGTGGTGGTGGAGGCGTGGCAATCCTGCGAGGCCCGCCAAGCACCGCGGAGAGGAGAAGGAAAAGAGGTAGGGCTGCGCTGGAGGTGAAAACTCATTTGTTGGCAGCCCCAAAACCCTCAAGTATATATAGGGGAGGGGGCTGCGCCCCACCTAGAGATTCCACCCCTAGGGGCGGCCAGCCCAATCCCATCTAGGGTGGCGGCCAGGGAGAGGAAACTTGCCCCCAAGCTGGGTGGGCGCCCTCCCCCAAACCCTAGGCGCCTTGGGCCCTTGTGGGGCGCACCAGCCCACCTGGGGCTGGTCCCCTCCACACTTGGCCCATGCAGCCCTCCGGGGCAGTGGCCCCACTTGGTGAACCCGGGACCCTCCGGTGGTCCCGTCGTTCACCGATAAAACCGAAACTTTTCGGTGACCAAAACAAGACTTCCCATATATAAATCTTTACCTCCGGACCATTCCAGAACTCCTCGTGTCGTCCAGGGATCTCATCCGGGACTCGAACAACATTTGGTAACCACATACAATCTTCCTTTATAACCCTAGCGTCGCCAGACCTTAAGTGTGTAGACCCTACGGGTTCGGGAACCATCTTGGAACATGACGAGGCGTTCTCGGTCAATAACCAACAGCAGGATCTGGATACCCATGTTGGCTCCCATGTTCCACGATGATCTCATCGGATGAACCACGATGTCAAGGACTCAATCGATCCGTATTCAATTCCTTTTATCTAGCGGTATTGTACTTGCCGAGATTCGATCGTCGGTATCCGATACCTTGTTCAATCTCGTTACCGGCAAATCTCTTTACTCGTTCGTAACACATCATCCTGTGATCAACCCCTTGGTCACATTGTGCACGATATGATGATGTCCTACCGAGTGGGCGGAGATACCTCTCCTTTACGGGTGACAAATCCGATCTCGATTCGTGCCAACCGCAGACACTTTCGGAGATACGTAGTGCACCTTTATAGCCACCCGATTCACGTTGTGGCGTTTGGTACACCAAAGCATTCCTACGGTATCCGTGAGTTGCACAATCTCATGGTCAGGAAATGACACTTGACATTAGAAAAGCTTTAGCATCTACGAACTACGATCTTTGTGCTAGGCTTAGGATTGGGTCTTGTCCATCACATCATTACGCTAATGATGAGATCCGTTATCAACGACATCCAATGTCCATGGTCAGGAAACTATAACCATCTATTGATCAACGAGCTAGTCAACTAGAGGCTTACTAGGGACATGGTGTTGTCTATGTACCCACACATGTATCTGAGTTTCCTATCAATACAATTATAGCATGGATAATAAGCGATTATCATGAACAAGGAAATATAATAATAACTAATTTATTATTGCCTCTAGGGCATATTTCCACGATCTCCCACTTGCACTAGAGTCAATAATCTAGTTCAGATCGCCATGTGATTAACACTCATAGGTCACATCGCCATGTGACCAACATCCAAAGTTTACTAGAATCAATAATCTAGTTCACATCACTATGTGATTAACACTCAATGAGTTACTGGGTTTGATCATGTTTATGCTTGTGAGAGAGGTTGTAGTCAGCAGTGCGCAATATTCAGATCCTATATATTTTGCAAAACTTTATGTCATATCGTGAATCTGCTACCACGTTCCACTTGGAGCTATTCAAATTGTTGCTCCATTATCGTATCCGGTATCTCTAGTCGAGCTATCCGGATAGGTGTTAACTTGCATCGGCGCAACTCTTTCGTCGAACTCTTTATCACCTCCATAACGAGAAACATATCCTTATTCCTCTAAGGATAATTTTGACCGCTATCTGGTGATCCACTCCTTGATCACTTTTGTACCTTCTTGCGGATATGTAGCAAGGCACACATCAGTGCGTACACAGACATAGCATCTTGTAGAGCCTCGTCTAAGGCATAGGGGCGACCTTCGTCCTTTCTCTCTTTTACTGCCGTGGTCGAGCTTTAACTCTTAACTTCATACCTTACAACTCGAGGCAAGAACTCCTTCTTTGGTGATCCATCTTGAACATCCTCAAGATTATGTCAAGGTATGTGCTCATTTGAAAGTATTATTAAACATTTTGATCTATCTTATAGATCTTGATGCTTATTGTTCATGTAGCCTAATCCAGGTTTTCCATTGAAAAACACTTTTCAAACAACCCTATATGCTTTCGGAAATTCTACATCATTTCGATCAACAATATGTCAACAACATATACTCATCGAGAAATTCTATAGTGCTCCCACTCACTTCTTTGGAAATACAAGTTTCTCATAAACTTTGTATAAACCCAAAATCTTTGATCATCTCATCAAAGCACATTCCAACTCGAGATGCTTACTCCGTCCTTAGAAGGATCATTTGGAGCCAGCATACCTTTAGCATCCTTAGGATCGACAAAAACTTTACGATTGTGTCACATACAACCTTTCCTTGCGGTGGTAAGGAAACTCGTTTTGACATCCATCGCGCGATTTCATAAATGCAGCTAATGCTAACATGATTCCAGCGGACTTAAGCATCGCTACGGATGAGAAAATCTCGCCGTAGTCAACTCCTTGAACTTGTGAAAACTCTTACGCCACAAGTCGAGCTTCATAGGCGGTGACATTACCGTCCCGTCCGTCTTCTTCTTAAAGATCCATTTATCTCAATGGCTTGCCGATCATCGGGCAAGTCCACCAAAATCCATGCTTTGTTACGATACATGGATCCCACCTCGGTTCATGGCTTCCAACCATTTGCGAATATGAGCCCACCATCGCTTCCCCATAGCTCGTGGGTTCATTGTTGTCTAGCAACATGACCTTCAAGATAGGATTCTGTATCACTCTGAGCGATCGCATCCTTGTCCCCTACAGTGCAGTAGTGACTTGATCAAAACTTCATGATCACTATCATAAGCTTCTACTTCAATTGGTGTAGGTGCCACGGAACAACTTCCTATGCCTGCTACACACTTGTTGAAGTGACGGTTCAATAACCTCATCAAGTCTCCACCATCCTCCTCAATTCTTCGAGAGAAATTTTCCTCGAGAAAGGACCCGTTCTAGAAACAATCACTTTTGCTTCGGATCTGAATTAGGAGGTATACCCAACCATTTTGGTTATCCTATGAAGATGCATTTATCCGTTTTGGGTTCGAGCTTATCACGATGAAACTTTTTTCACATAAGCGTCGCAGCCCCAAACTTTCAAGCTTGACGACTTAGGTTTCTCTAAACCATAGTTCTCATGGTGTCATCTCAATGGAATTACGTGGTGCCCTATTAAAGTGAGTGTGGTTGTCTCTAATGCCTAACCCATGAACGATAGTGGTAATTTGATAAGAGACATCATGGTACGCACCATATTCAATAGGGTGCAACTATGATGTTTGGACACACCATCACACTATGGTGTTCCAGGCGGTATTTATTGTGAAACAATTTCCACAATGTCTTAATTGCGTGCCAAAGCCCGTAACTCAGATACTCATCTCTATGATCATATCATAGACATTTTATCCTCTTGTCGCGATGATCTTCAACTTCACTATGAAATTACTTGAACCATTCAATAATTCAGACTTGTGTTTCATCAAGTAAATACACTCAGTATCTACTCAAATCATCCAGTGAAGAAAGAACATAACGATATTCCTTTGCATGCCTCGGCACTCATTGGACTGCACACATCAAAATGTGTTACTTCCAACAAGTTTCTATCTTGTTCCATCTTCTTTGAAACCGAGGCATTTCAGTCATTTTGCCCATGTGGTATGATTTGCATATCTCAAGTGATTCAAAATCAAGTGAGTCCAAGCGATCCATCGCATGGAGTTTCTTCATGCGTATACACCAATAGACATGGTTAGCATGTCTCAAACTTTTCAAAAGCGAGTGAGTCCAAAGATCCATCAACATGGAGCTTCTTCATGCGTTTATACCAATATGACTTACATGGCGATTGCCACAGTAAGTGGTACCATCATTACTATCTTATATCTTTTGGCATGAAAATGTGTATTACTATGATCGAGATTCAATAAACCATTCCTTTAGGTGCAAGACCATTGAAGGTATTATTCAAATAAATAGAGTAACCATTATTCTCCTTAAATGAATAACCGTGTGCGATAGACATAATCCAATCATGTCTATGCTCAGCATAAACACCAAATGACAATTATTCTGGTTTAATACTAATCTTGATGGTAGAGGGCGTGCGATGTTTGATCACATCAAACTTGGAAACACTTCAACACATATCGTCGACTCACCTTTAGCTAGTCTCCGTTTATTCGTAGCCTTTTATTTTGAGTTACTAACACTTAGCAACCAAACGGTATCAATATACTTCTATCGACCTTGTCAGCCTTCTCATCTACCAAGTATCTAGGGTGATTCTGCTCTAGTGGTTGTTCCCCTTATTACAGAAGCACTTAGTCTCGGGTTTGGGTTCAACCTTGGGTTTCTTCATTAGAGCAACAGCTGATTTGCTGTTTCATGAAGTATCCCTTCTTGCCCTTGCCCTTCTTCAAACTAGTGGTTTAACCAACCATCAACAATTGATGCTCCTTCTTGATTCCTACTTTCGCGGTGTCAAATATCGCGAATATCTCAAGAGATCATCATATCTATCCTGATTTGTTATAGTTCATCACGAAGCTCTAGCAGCTTGGTGGCAATGACTTTGGAGAAAGATCACTATCTCTCGGAAGATCAACTCCCCTCAATTCAAGTGATCGTTGCACTTTCGGACAATCGAGCACAAGCTCAATGATTGAGCTTTTCTCCCTTAGTTTGCGAGGCTAAGAAAATCATCGGAGGTCTTATACCTCGGCGTGAGCCTGAGCCTGAAATCCCAATTTCAGCCCTCGAAACATCTCATATGTTCATGACGTTTGACGTCTTTGGTGCTTCAACTCTAAACCGTTTAAGCGAACTATCACGTAGTTATCAAAAGCGTGTATGTCCGATGTTGCAACATCCACAGGCGGCGTTTGGGGTTCA
>JAHIAM010012785.1:0-12500 GCA_021605205.1 Aegilops longissima
ATGATCATATCAATCACGGAACTACTTCCAACACTCATCGTGACTTCCCTTCAACTAGTTACATTCATTACGCAACTCCTGTTTGAGTTACTACTCTTATGGCAGAACCAGTTATCAAATACCGAGGTTACTCGAACACTAGTAAAATACATCAATAATCTGTATATCAAATATACCTTTGTTCACTTTGCCATCCTTCTTATCCGCAAATGTTGGGTAGCGTAGTAATTTCAAAAAATTCCTCGATCACGCAAGACCATGGTGATGGCATAGCGAGAGGGAGAGTGTCCGTCCACGTACCCTCGTGGGCCGAAAGCAGAGCGTTATATCACAGCGGTTGATGTAGTCGTCGTCTTCACGATCCGACCGATCCAAGCACCGTTACTCCGGCACCTCGAGTTCTTAGCACCGTCCAGCTCGATGGCGATCCCGGGCTCCGATCCAGCAAAGCGTCGGGAGGAGTTCCGTCGACGCTGACAGGCGTGGTGGCGATCTTGATGTTCTACCGTCGCGGGGCTTAGCTAAGCACCGCAACAATATGACCGAGGTGGAATATGGTGGAGGGGGCACCGCCACACGGCTGAGAGCGATCACGAAGATCAACTTGTGTGTCCTAGGGTGCCCCCCTGCCCCGTATATAAAGGAGCAAGGGGAGGGCAGCCAGCCCTTGAGGCGCACCAAGGGAGGGAGTCCTCCTCCTAGTAGAGTGGACTCCCCTTTCCTAATCCTACTAGGAAGGGAAGGGGGAAGGAAGAGAGAGGAGAGGGAGAGGGAAAGGGGCTGCCCCCCCTCTAGTCAGTCGGACTCCCCATGGAGGCGCGCCACCTCCTGGTGCAGCCCTCTCTCTCCCCTCTTGGCCCAATAAGGCCATAACTTCCCGGGGTTCGGTAACCCCTCCGGCACTCGGTTTTCTCCGGAAACTTCCGGAACCTTTCGGTGTCAGAATATAACCATCCAATATATCAATCTTTATGTCTCGACCATTTCGAGACTCCTCGTCATGTCGTGATCACATCCGGGACTCGAACTCCTTGGTACATCAAAATACATAAACTCATAATATAACCGTCATTGAAACCTTAAGCGTGCGGACCCTACGGTTCGAGAACTATGTAGACATGACCTAGAACCATTCTCGGTCAATAACCAATAGCGGAACACTGGATGCCCATATTGGTTCCTACATATTCTCTGAAGATCTTTATCGGTCAAACCGCATAACAACATCGTTGTTCCCTTTGTCATCGGTATGTTACTTACGAGATTCGATCGTCGGTATCCAATACCTAGTTTAATCTAATTCTTAGGAAAGTCTCTTTACTCGTTCAAGTAATACATCATCTCACAACTAACTCATTAGTTGCAATGCTAACAAAAGGCTTATGTGATGTGTATTACCGAGAAGGCCTAGAATACCTCTCCGACAATCGGGTGACAAATCCTAATCTTGATTCATGCCAACTCAACATATACTTTCGGAGACACTTGTAGAAGTACCTTTATAATCACCCGATTCGTTGTGGCGTTTGGTAGCACACAAAGTGTTCCTCACAGTAGCAGGAGTTGCATAATCTCATAGTTGAGAACTTTGTATAAGTCATGAAGATAGCATAAGCAACATACTAAGCGATCAAGTGCTAAGCTAATGAAATGGGTCATGTCAATCACATCATTCTCCTAATGATGTGATCCCATTAATCAAATGACAACACATGTCTATGGTTAGAAACATAACCATCTTGATTAATGAGCTAGTCCGGTAGAGGCATACTAGTGACTATCTACGTAACATCCCAAATTTTCCTATTTGGAATGTTTTACAATTATAGATAAGCATCCTATGCATCTGTTTGAATTTGAAAGCCATTTGAAGTTTGAGTTATTTTGAATTTGAATTCCAAACTTTGGCATGTGGAAACAATTCAAAAACTAAGCTGATAAATACTTGATCAAAAGTATGAGAGGAGCTAACATGACACTCCAAAAATATCGGAGAAACATTGCCAAAAGAATTGGAATTCAAATCTGAATTTTATTTGAATTTGAAAAAATGAATTTTTATAAAGTTTGGATTTTGCCTTTGGAAAAATGTTCAAATGAAAGGAATATTCCCGATCATTTTGGTATATATATACCTATATAAAATATTTATAGTTTAGGTTTTATTTTTGTTTTTGTTTTAATTAAAAAAGGAAAAACCTTTGGGCGCCGACCAGACCACCGAGCCCAGCCAGCGCCACCTCACCTCTCCCCTCGCTTTGGCCCGTAAGCCCGGCCCACGAGGCCAGCCCAGCCAGCGAGCCAGCCCAGCCGACCGCCCGCGCCTCCCTCGCCCGATCTCCTAGGATTCGGCCACCGACCGAACCCTCCCCTCTCTCCCTCGCTGACCGGTGGGACCCCCCGTCGTCTTCCCCTCGCCCTGCGAGCCTGCATGGGAGATCCACGGATCCCGAAGGATCCAGGATCTCCGATCGCCCGATGCCCTTCCGCCCCTCGCCGACCCCACGGCTATAAAGCCAGGCTCACCCCATTCCCCCCTAGCGGCGCGAACCCCTCTCTTCTCCTCCCGAGCTCACCGGACACCGAGCTCACCTCCCGCCAAAACCCTCGCCGTCGCCGCCACAGGTGCACCCGACCTTCCCGACACCACGAACCCTCCCGAGCTCCCGCGTCTTCCCGGCGTCTCGCTTGGCTTCATGGCGTCCCAACGCCCGGAGCACTCTCGCCGCCGCCGCCCGTCGTCGGAGTCCGGTGAGTCCGACATTCCCTCCCGTCCGATCCCAAGCGTGCGGCTCGATTAGAACCCCGAAGAATATGTTTTATTTAGAAAACGGCCCGAACGGTTTTATTTAGTTTAGGTTTTATTTATTAGGCGGTTCTGTTAGTTAAACCTAGGCCGTTTAGACTAAACTACGCCTAGTGCCTGATATAGGCCCTTTGGGCTTTTCTTTTTATTTGATTTTTCTGTTTTTGCGAATAGTTTCAATTTTCAAAAATGTATATCTTTTATTCTGTTTAATATTTTTGAGTGATTCTTTTTTGTTGGATTGCAAATTTTATGTAGTTTCTGAAAAACATATATTTAGCTATGTTAAAAATAATTAAAAATGCTTTAATATTGTTTTAGTCAGAATAGAAAATCTGCTATAGTTTTAGTTAAAAAATTATTTTGCATGATTCTTTTTGCCATCACTTTATTTTGATATTGCCAAACCCTAGAAATTAACTTTGGTATTTTAGGGTTAATAAATAATTAATTCTAGGCAGAATCCTATTAATCCTAATTAATTGATTAGTTCTGTTTTCCTAATTAATTAATTAGTAAATTAATTTATTTTAACTTGTGATTAGTTATTCTAGGTTAGTTTCTGTCATTCCATTAGATGAACTTTTATTTATAATTAATAAAAGTTTTAAATTAATTTTCTTAATAGAAATTGGATTAGGCCTAAAATGAGTTTTATAATAGCTTTTTAATTAATTCTTTTTGCTCCTAGTTGCTTAGTTAATCCTTTTCTGTTAAGTTAACCTAAAACCATGACTAGGTTATATTAGGAATTTTGTTATATAAAAACTATTTTTGTTATTGTTTGGAATAGGAAAAACTTTGAATTTGATTTCTTTGAGTTTTCCTTTTGATTTGGTTTTGATTGTTTTGTTGTGCTATGTTACTTTTGTTATCTTGTGTGATCCTCTTGCTTTGTGCTTATTATGTTATTGTTTGTCTCGGTAGAGTTCAGTCTTGAGCTTGCTACTCGACTCTTTAGCTTCGAGGATCATCGGCAAGGCAAGTTTTGATCATGTTATTTCTATACCTATGTTTTGTGCATTAGTAGTTGTCACCACCCACCATTGCATGCAGTAGTGAAATCTTGAAGTCATTAAACTTGAGTAGTATCATGTGGTAGGATGAACCAATCCCCTTGTTACCATGACCCGGGACGTAGTAGTTATTTTGCTATGCTCGTGAGGCGGGATTTGGGATGAGTGAAGTTCATAAGCAAGATGTGAGAGTCGATGATGATGACAACCCATGGACTACAATGATCAAGATGGACTTGGAAAATCACTCTTTGGGTGGAGGGCGGTTGGCGGGCACCTGGAGCACCAGTGGTGGCGGGATGCATGGAGAAGCGCCATGACATCTGCGAGCTTCACCCAGCCACGAAGAAGGATGGATGCCCCATGACGGAAGCTTACGTGCAGCCGCAAGCCATTATGGGCTCTGGCTGGGTTGACCCTTGTAGTGAAGCTGGCTGGGCGGTACTACGAGAAGTAGGCGAGCGGTAGGATTGGATGGGTACGGCGGTGGCGGAAGAACTCTTTGGAAGACCCTGTTTCATTAGTCCGTCTTCAAACACCATGAAGTGCGAAGACTTTAAAGGAGGAATGATTCTTGCGGGAAAGTCATAAACCTCTGCGAGTGTTATAACCTAATCGATTAGCCGTGTCCCGATTCACGGACATTTGAGCATCTGGACCTTGGAAGTATTCGGATATCTCAACACTTAAAGCTAATAAATTAATTTGAGGGTTTATGACTTAATAATAATTTGGGAGCGAGATTGGTTGGCGGAACCATCTCAATAACTACCAACAATTTGTAGTAATTTGCAAATAAGTCCTTGTAGTAGGATAAAATTGGCTTTTAGCAAAATGATGAAACTTAGAGCTCCACAGCCAAAATGCATATAGAGTTAGTAACTTTATTATTATTACTCTTCATGACTTGCGACTTATTCCAAAAGCTGACCTACATGGCTACAACGTATTATGTTGCGAGATATATTCGATCGGGAGTGAGGCTACGCTCGCGCTTAGCGATTGCCCTTTGAGTCGGATGGACTCGCTTACCTTCGGCAGCTTCCGCAGCATTCATAGTTTATTTCTCATGAGTTGGCCTTGAGCGAATTTATTCCTTGTAATAAAGACTCTATATGAGAATCGATTAATGATATTCGGTGTGATTGAACTTTGATTACTTTATCGATGTCTTTGTGAGTACCGGCATGATCTTGGGATGAATGCAGACCACGGAGATTTGACCGATTTTGGGTCAGTCGCTCTGAGAGATGGTATCGAGCACCTGCTGACCGTGGGATCGTAACCCCTAGGATCGGAAAGCCATAGCGAGACCATTTACTTTGAACCCCTTTTCATTCTATAATTCTTCCTGATCTATTCGACTCTTCTCTCCTTTGCAACATTCTAGATGGCGTCGAGTTCACCCCAGTTTGCTACGGAGTTACGCCGGCCCGATGAGGCGATGCCCTTTGGAAAAGCTGGTCGGATGGTGAAGCTGCTGAAGATTGCTCGCCCTCGATCCTGGGAAACCCACTAATGCACTTCAAGCGGACACCGCTCTGAGTTGAGGTGCATATCCAGGGAGGACCTTTGGAGGGCCTACGGAGCCTATCAACTTTGAGTTCACGAGTTCAAGCTGGATCATCGGAAGGGGCGTGGCGATCTACGAGCACTTGGACATCTCGAGAGAGTCTGGACCGAGCTCGATCACTCGAGACCTCGCCATGGTTTCTCGCAGGGCAAGGAATGGAGATATCATCCGTACCATCGAGGGCGATTCCACTCTCTCCACATCCAGGACTTGGAGTGTCTTCTCGGGACACGGAGATTGAGCTCGCCGTAACTCGAAGACACACGGAAGCTTTTGTTCCATGACTGGAGCTGGAGGAGAAGGCCTGTGCAGATTTCCTTGGCCATGAGGAAGAAATCACGGACTTCATGGAGATAGTCGGCGACCTGAAGATGAAGCTTGCAGCGATTGAGGAAAAGATGGACTTGGGAGAGGATCTTTACCAGTGGAGATGAAGCACCCTCGTGAGCAATGATCGAGGATTTTGAAGGAGTACCACGAAGGAAACCCCAGAGGAGGCGCCAGTGAAGACTTTTAGTCGACCACCATGTTATCTTTTACTTTTTAAATCGATCAGTTAGGCGATGTTTTCCTTGATTAGTCATGAGCTTTTATGTCGAGTTTGAACCATGTTTGAGTGGAATGAATAAATGTTTGGTGTGTTATGATTGTGCATTCATATGGGTAGTGTTATTCTCATAGACCATTGTTCTATTCTAATCTTCTCACCCTCCAAAAACACGGATGCCTCGAGGGCGTGACCTTTGGTTTCCGCGGAGCTCACCCAGCTGCTCGGCAGAATGCCTTGATGCAGCTCGATTCAGAATCGAACAACCCGCCAACAATCCACCACCACCACCCGGTGGACAATTTGACTTCGATTTACGAGGTTGAATCCGCGGTGTTCTCTAGTAGCCTTGAGCGATTGTGGTGACATTGGCTCCATAAGATTGGAAGAGAGCTAGTCACCGTTGGATGCTGCGATCTTTGAAAAGGTGCGCTTTGCGGCGCATCAACTGGATGGACCTGCAGCTTCTTGGTGGGAGAATTACACGCCACTTTTCCTTGGGTGGCATCACTTGGGATCAATTCAGCAGGCCTTCGCCTTTGCTCATGTCTCATCTGGAGCCATGAGTGCGAAGCGTGAGTTCGCAACTTACGCCCGAGAAATCGTCTTGTGGCGCGATGCGTGGAGGAAATCAGCAAGCTTGCTGCTATGCCCCGATGATGTGGCCCTTGATGCATGGCGGAGAAGTTCCTTGAGGACTCAATGATGAATTGAGCATGCAACTTATTGTGGCTACTTTCAACAACTACCGGGAGCTGGTAGACAAGGCCACCATCTGGAAGGCAAGCAGCAGCGGATAAAGCATAGCGGAAGTACAGCCGGGGAAGCACAACTTCGGGAGCTCGGCGAAGCCCGCTATGCCCGTACTCGGGAGGCACACCATCATAACCATGGAGTTCATAACCATGGTGGGAATGGAAACAACCGCCAGGACAACAAGTCAGGCCATGGCAATGGCAATGGCGTGGTAATGGCAATCAGCACCGTTCTGCCCGGCTCCGAAGGATCTGAGCCACATCACTGCTTCAAGTGCGGAAGGCGGGCACTCATACCACTGCCGGAGGCCAAGCGGAAGAGCGAGAATGGCAATGGAGGCTCGTGAAGAAGCCCAATCCTTTCCCTCGTGCTCAAGTGAATCACATCGGCGTGGAAGCGTCTATGATCAACCGGACAACGTGGTTGGTAAGTTTTATTGAATTCACGTTCAGTTTTGGTTACATTTGATTACGGTGCAGCGCATTCATTCATATCAAGGGTAGTTGTGGATAAATGCGGATTCGCACTAGAACCCTTAGAAGCCCCTCGCGTCGGTTCAGGGAGGAGAAATGATGGCAGAGTTTAAGCTGTCACGCAAACCTCAACATCGGGAACCACAAATTTCCGTAGAACTCATAGTGTTGGAAACTCAGACCTTGGATGTAATCCTAGGCATGGATTAGTTGTCAAAGTATGAAGGAAACATTGATTGTGCCGCAAGTCTATTCTGCTCACCACCGGGCGAGAAGAGGATCAAATATGTAGCGAGCACAGCCGGATGAAGAATCGGTGCATTCCCTCACGGGAGTTGTTGGGAGGAAGTGCCGATGGTGCAAGAATTTCGATGTGTTCGGAGGAATTACGGGAATGCCACGGACGGGGACATTGAGTTTCGATTGAGTTATTGCGGCACAGCCCCAATATCAAGAGACCTTATCGGATGCCACCAAATGAGTTGAAAGAGATCAAGGAACAAATAAATGAGTTATTGGAGAAAGGATATATTCGTCCAAGCTCATCACCTTGGGGAGCCCAGTTCTTTTGGTAGAGAAGAAGGATGGAAGCTTGAGGATGGTTGTGGATTATCGTGCATTGAGCGAGGTAACCATCAAGAACAAGTACCCTCTGCCAATGATCAATGACTTGTTTGATCAGCTTGTTGGAGCCAAGGTATTCTCTAAGATCGATCTTCGATCAGGGTATCATCAGTTGAAAATCCGTGAAAAGGATATACCCAAAACAGCATTCACCACGGTATGGTTTATCTGAGTATACCGTCATGTCATTTGGATTGACTAATGCTCCTGCATACTTCATGAATTTGATGAACAAGGTGTTCATGGAGTATTTGGACAAGTTTGTCGTGGTGTTCATCGATGACATATTGATATTCTCCAAGAGCGAGGAAGAGCATAAGGAACATTTGCGTCTAGTTACGGAGAAACTTGAGAACATCGGTGTATGCCAAATTCAGCAAATGTGAATTTTGGTTGAAGGAAGTTGGATTCCTCGGACATGTTATTTCAGGAGAAGGAATAGCAGTTGATCCGCCAAGGTTGAATCAGTCACCGATTGGCGGTCACCCACCTCGATCAAGGAGATCCGCAGTTTTCTCGGACTCGCGAGGATATTATCGGAGGTTCATTGAGAACTTCTCAAAGATTGCCAAGCCCATGACTGAGTTGTTGAAGAAGGAAGCCAAATGCGTTTGGACCGAGGAATGTGAAGCCAGTTTTCAGGAATTGAAGAAGCGGTTGGTCACAGCTCCGGTGTTGATATTGCGGACATACATAAGGAATACCAGGTTTATTGTGGCGCTTCTCGTCAAGGACTCGGAGGAGTGTTGATGCGGGAAGGCAAGGTTGTAGCTTATGCCTCCAGACAGCTCTGACCTCATGAGATGAATTATACCACACATGATTTGGAGTTAGCGGTTATAGTGCATGCACTCAAAACACAGAACATTTCCTCATTGGAAATCGTTGTGATGTCTATCTGGATCACAAGAGTTTGAAATATATCTTCACTGTGAAGAATTGAACCTCGAGCGGAGGAGATGGCTAGAATTGATAAGGACTATGACATGAGATTGCATTACCACCCGGTAAAGCCAATGTTGTAGCAGATGCTTTGAGCCGTAAGAGTTATGTGAATACTCTTACGCGGGAGGATTACCCGGAGTTGGTCGATGACCTCGGGGATCTCCGTGGAGATAGTTCGAAAGGATTTGTGCAACTCTGGAAGTTCAGTCCACCTTGACCGAAAGGATTCGTGAAGCCAGGAAGTCGGACAAGGAAATCGATGAGATTAAGCAAAAGATGGAGGAAGGAAAAGCTAAAGGATTCGAAAGGATGAACATGGAACTATTTGGTTTGAGGATCGTATTTATGTGCCCAATGATCCCGAGCTCAGGAAGCTAATTCTTGGGAGGCTCATGATTCCCGTACTCAATTCACCGGCAACACCAAGATGTACACGGATTTGAAGCAAAGTTTACGGTGGACGGGGTATGAAGAAGGACATTGCGAGTGCGTGGCCGTATCGATGTTTGCCAGCGTGTAAAGGCAGAACATCGAAGCCAGCGAGGTTACTTCAACCTTTGCGATTCGATTGGAAATGGGAGAAACTTGGTATGGATTTCATCACAGGATTACCGGGACCCGTTCAGGTTATGATTCTATCGGGTAGTAGTTGATCGTTTGACTAAGGTAGCTCACTTCATTCCGTGAAGACTACCTATACCAGTGCCAAGTTGGCCAAGATATACATGACCAGGATCGTATATGCGCATGGAGTTAGGGAAAATGGTGTCGAGATAGAGGAGCAGATTTACCTCAAAGTTTTGGAAGCAATTGCATGAAACTTTGGAGTGCGAGGCTGGAATTGATACGACTTTTCATCCATGAGACAGATGGACAGACCGAGAGAGTCAATCAGATTACGGAGGACATGTTGAGAGCTTGTGTGCTAGACTATGGGTCTAGCTGGGATGACAATTTGCGTCTGTGAGTTCTCGTACAACAACAGTTATCAATCCGGTTTGAAGATGGCCCCTTCGAAGCTCTATACGGAAGGAGGTGCGAACACCATTCTTGTGGGATAGTGTTGGAGATCGATCACTTTTGGTTCCGATCTTATCAAGGATTCGAAGAAAGTCAAGCTGATTCGAGACCGGCTCAAGATAGCACGATCGAGACGAAGAGTTATGCCGACGATGGCGCAAGGAGGTGACTTACGAAGTGGGAGACCGAGCATATCTTCGTGTGTCTCCTTCGTGGAATCAAGAGTTTGGAGTCAAGGAAAGTTAGCACCCGATTCATTGGCCCTACAAAATCCTCGAGCGTCGTGGAGAAGTTGCATACAAGTTGGAATTGCGGAAGGATTGTCAGGAGTTCATGATGTCTTTCACGTTTCTCGGTTGAAGAAGTGCCATGCCGACATGGCGATGTTCCGTTGAGAGACACGGTGCCCCTAGAGGCCATACAACAGCGGTGATTTGACTTACAAGGAGAAACCCGTCAAAATTCTCGAGGCTGCAAGCGAGTCACCCATGCAAAGTCATCAAGTTTTGCAAGGTCTTTGTGGAGTCACCACAGGAAGAAGCCACACAGGAGCGAAGAAGATCTTCGTCGAGACCATCCGCACCTATTGCTAGCCAACCCGAATCTCGAGGCGAGATTCATCTTAAAATGGGTAGGTTTGTAACATCCCAAATTTTCCTATTTGGAATGTTTTACAATTATAGATAAGCATCCTATGCATCTGTTTGAATTTGAAAGCCATTTGAAGTTTGAGTTATTTTGAATTTGAATTCAAACTTTGGCATGTGGAAACAATTCAAAAAACTAAGCTGATAAATACTTGATCAAAAGTATGAGAGGAGCTAACATGACACTCCAAAAATATCGGAGGAAACATTGCCAAAAGAATTGGAATTCAAATCTGAATTTTATTTGAATTTGAAAAAATGAATTTTTATAAAGTTTGGATTTTGCCTTTGGAAAAATGTTCAAATGAAAGGGAATATTCCCCTGATCATTTTGGTATATATATACCCTATATAAAATATTTATAGTTTAGGTTTTATTTTTGTTTTTGTTTTAATTAAAAAAAAGGAAAAACCTTTGGCGACCGAGCCACCCAGGCCAGCCAGCGCCACCTCCTCACCCTCCTCTTTGGCCCAGCAAGCCCGGCCCACGAGGCCAGCCCGGCCAGCCCGGCCAGCCGACCTTGCGCGCCTCCTCGCCCGATCTCCTAGGATTCGGCCACGGCGAGAACCCTCCCCTCTCTCCCTCGCTGACCAGTGGGACCCCCCCCGTCGTCTTCCCCTCGCCTGCCTGCGAGCCTCGGGAGATCCACCGGATCCCGAAGGATCCGGGATCTCCGATCGCCCCCGATGCCCTTCCGCCCCTCTTGACCCCGGCTATAAAGCCGAGGCTCCACCCATTCCCCCCTAGCGGCCGAACCCCTCTCCTTCTCCCTCCGAGCTCACGAGACACCGAGCTCACCTCATGCCAAAACCCTGCCGTCGCATACTGGTGCACCCGACCTTCCCGACACCACGAACCCTCCCGAGCTCCCGCGTCTTCCGGCGTCTCGTGAAGCTTCGCCGGCGTCCCAACGCCCGGGCACTCTAGCGCCGCCGCCCGCCGTCGCCGGAGTCGGTGAGTCCCGGCATTCCTCCCGTCAGATCCCAAGCGTGCGGCTCGATTAGAACCCCAGAAGAAGTATGTTTTATTTAGAAAACGGCCGGCCGACGGTTTTATTTAGTTTAGGTTTTATTTATTAGGCGGTTCTGTTAGTTAAACCCTAGGCCGTTTAGACTAAACTACGCCTAGTGCCTGATATAGGCCCTTTGGGCTTTTCTTTTTATTTGATTTTTCTGTTTTAGCGAATAGTTTCAATTTTCAAAAATGTATATCTTTTATTCTGTTTAATATTTTGAGTGATTCTTTTTTGTTGGATTGCAAATTTTATGTAGTTTCTGAAAAACATATATTTAGCTATGTTAAAATAATTAAAAATGCTTTAATATTGTTTTAGTCAGAATAGCAAATCTGCTATAGTTTTAGTTAAAAAATTATTTTGCATGATTCTTTTTGCCATCACTTTATTTTGATATTGCCAAACCCTAGAAATTAACTTTGGTATTTTAGGGTTAATAAATAATTAATTCTAGGCAGAATCCTATTAATCCTAATTAATTGATTAGTTCCTGTTTTCCTAATTAATTAATTAGTAAATTAATTTATTTTAACTTGTGATTAGTTATTCTAGGTTAGTTTCTGTCATTCCATTAGATGAACTTTTATTTATAATTAATAAAAGTTTTAAATTAATTTTCTTAATAGAAATTGGATTAGGCCTAAAATGAGTTTTATAATAGCTTTTTAATTAATTCTTTTTGCTCCTAGTTGCTTAGTTAATCCTTTTCTGTTAAGTTAACCTAAAACCATGATTAGGTTATATTAGGAATTTTGTTATATAAAAACTATTTTTGTTATTGTTTGGAATAGGAAAAACTTTGAATTTGATTTCTTTGAGTTTTCCTTTTGATTTGGTTTTGATTGTTTTGTTGTGCTATGTTACTTTTGTTATCTTGTGTGATCCTCTTGCTTTGTGCTTATTATGTTATTGTTTGTCTCGGTAGAGTTCAGTCTGAAGCTTGCTACTCGACTCTTTAGCTTACGAGGATCATCGGCAAGGCAAGTTTTGATCATGTTATTTCTATACCTATGTTTTGTGCATTAGTAGTTGTCACCACCCACCATTGCATGCAGTAGTGAAATCTTGAAGTCATTA
>JAHIAM010012787.1:0-11333 GCA_021605205.1 Aegilops longissima
CCTTTCCTTTTTCTTTGGATGGGGTCCCATGGTCGACCTCTCGGCGCCTCCTCCATATATATATTTTCCCCTTACCCAGCGTTTCCGTTTGGTTTGCTCCTCTTTCCGTTTTAGGCAAGTCCATTTCGGACGTTTCCAAATCTGGAAAATGCCATTTCTTAACTTCCATTTAGGCAGGTTTTGACTTAGTGCATTTGTGATGATTTCTCTCTGCAACCCTAACATATTATATATGTTTTGGGGTGAAAAATCCCACCAACTCAGTGGTGGCATTAGTTTCTGCATTTGAGCAAGTTTATGATCATGTCTTTTTGCATCATGTTGATGTGTTGTCTTTCATGGGTATATTTATTGCTTTTATGCTATAGGTGGTTTACACGAACATGGCTTTGTACATCATCTTTGTTAATTGAGGTTTCCCCATTCTTGTTTTGCTCGCCATTTCCAACCCGTGCATCCGATTCGGTTGATCTTTATTCGATTTCAACGAAATCATCTCATCTTTCGATGGCATGCTTGGTTTGCCAAGTTGATGCCTGGTTCATCATTACCTTCGGGCCTTTTATCGCATTGCATATCACATCCATATTCATGTCATGTTTTGCATCATGTTGATTGTGCATTGCACCGTGATTTATTGTGGTTCCTTTGTTTGTGTTGTTGCTTTGGGTAGGCGGGAGGCGATGCGTGAGCGAGACCTGTTGAGGCACTTAGGATCAAGCTTTCGACAACTCGAGAACATTGCGAGCAAGATGACCATACCCTCGAAATCACTTCTATCTTTGCTATGCTAGTTGCTCGCTCTTTTGCTATGCCTATGCTGCATGCCTACCACTTGCTATATCATGCCACCCATATTGCCATGTCAGCCCTAACCATCCTTTCCTAGCAAACCGTTGATTGGCTATGTTACGCTTTGCTCAGCCCTCTTATAGCGTTGCTAGTTGGGTGAAGCTGAAGTTTGTTCCTTGTTGGAACATGGAGATGTTGTTCCTTTTGGAACATGTTTACTTGTTGGGGATATCACAATATATATACTGCTATAATTAATACATCTATATACTTGGTAAAGGGTGGAAGGCTCGGCCTTATGCAGTGTTTTGTTCCTCTTGCCACCTAGTTTCCGTCATACGGTGTTATGTTCCTTGATTTTGCGTTCCTTACGGTTGGGTGATTTATGGGACCCCTTGACGTTCGCTTTGAATAAGACTCCTCCGGCAAGGCCCAACATTGGTTTTACCTTTTGCCACCTAAGCCTTTTCCCCGGGTTTCGCGAGCCGAGGTCATCTTATTTAACCCCGGGCCAGTTCTCCCGATTGCTGGTCCAACTTTGGCTGTCCGGCCCCGGCAATCGGGGTCTATGCCAACCACGTCTTGCCCATCCGGTGTGCCACGAGCGAGATATGTGCAGCTCCTATCGGGTTGTCGGCACATTGGTGGCTTCTGGTCTTGTTTTATTCTTTGTCGAAATGTCTTGTAGTCGGGATTCGAGATTGATCGGGTCTTCGGTAGAAGAATATCCTTCTTGACCGTGAGAGCTTATAATGGGCTAAGTTGGGACACCCTGGGTAATATCTTTGGCCGTGCCGCGGTTATGAGGCAGATGGGAATTTGTTAATGTCGGTTGTAGAAAACCAAAGTTGACCTCAAATAAAATACACATCAACGCGTGTGTAACCGTGATGGTCTCTTCTCGTGGTCGGAAGTGAACACGGGTTGGAGTTATGTGGCGTAAGTAGTTGGGATCACTTCTTGATCACTACTAGTTTCACGACCGTGCTTTGCTTCTCTCCTCGCTCTCTTTTGGAGTAGCCACCATATATGCTGTAAACTTGCAGCTCCACTTTACTACCTTCCTTCCTATAAGCTTAAATAGTCTTGATCTCGGGGTGTGAGATTCTGAGTCCCGTGACTCGAGATACTTCAAAACAGTTGCGAGGTTCCGATGAGGCGGTGCGGTGATTCAACCGAGCTCAAGTGGGAGTTCGGCGAGGCGTGGTCGTTACTATGTGTCTTTTCGATGATCGATAGTGGTGCCCAGTTGGGACGATCGAGGGATCTGTGTTAGCATTGGGGTATCTTCTTTTATTTTGGTTCCGTGGTCGGACCTTGAGTGTACTCTGAATGATGGATGTTTATTTATGTCTTGTGTGAAGTGGCTTGTAAGCCAACTGTATCTCTTTCCTTAATTATTACATGGGTTGTGTGAAGATTACCTCACTTGCGACATTGCTTTCAATGCGGTTATGCCTCTAAGTCGTGCCTCGAACGTGGGAGATATAACCGCCGGGGCGTTAAAGTTGGTTCGAGCCTTCCCGACAGAGCCCCCTACTTGATTGTTTCTTTGGCGTTGTTGAGTCTAGAATGGAAAATGTTTTGAGTCTTAGGATTATATATATCGGAGAAGGATTCTTTTTACTCCCAGGTCCCCAAACTCTGTGAGGTCTCTGGCAAGTTTTGACTCTTCTCCTTCCAAATTTCACTAAAAATTTTTTAGGATCACGTGGGTATCTTGGAATCGTTCCGATGGTTTTGTGGCGACATTGTTCTTGGTGCCTCGACATTTAGGGGTTTGGCGGTGTCCGGGAGTTGAGCTCCGGGTGTTGTCGTCACAATTTTATCGTTCGATTTGGAATACGAGTTTTTGGACATCGAAATCTCTTTTGGATTGTTGGTGAGATAAACGATAGCCCGATCTTTGGGGAGTCGGGGATATTGCCATGACTTATAACGGATGTTTTTGAAGGTCGGGTTACGATTTCGAGATTTCTTGGTTATGTGTTGTGGATGGATCGGTTGGATCTAGGTATTGTTAGTTTGGGTGATATATTTTGTGTCCCTTATTCCCCAACACCAGATTGCATAACCAGGTTTGGGGAGTTTATAGGTGGGAATTCTAGTAGCTTCGGGATATTCTTTCCAACGGATGTATGATTTGAGATTGGGGTTCAACGTCTAGTGGTCCGCCCATTCAGGTCGATTCTGATTGGTCGAGGCGTCTTAAAGAATCCTTGGCTATGCTGATTCGGGGCGTCTTGTTTTATTGGGTCCGCTTCGTCGTGTCCGTGTGGGCCCCACCGGCACTGGGGAAATCTCTATCATGTGTTTGTTCGGCTCATTCTAAAGCCAATCTTTTGTTTTCGATTGTGATATTGATTTGTTTCTAAAGGCGGATGTTGTTTCCATATCTTTATCTAAGTGGCTTCTCACCTTAATGGGCGTGTGATGATTAACTTTGGAATTCATTCGTTCATTCTTGTTGAATGTTTATTGTGAAGACTATATGTTGCAATTTCTATCCGTTGATTCTACTTATCAATTTGTCTATCAAAGGACTAACGGATGTCACCCTCTTGAGGATGGCTCCGAGGCGTCGAATCCGGATGCAATGATGGGGATCGGTCAGACCCTCCACCTCCACCTCCACCTCCGCCTCGGAGGCACGGCAAGCTATCATGGCAGCCACCAATGCCAATGCTCGAGATGATTTTGCAGCTCTTGCAAGAAGCTTACTCGGGCAAGGCAATCAAGGCAATCAAGGCAATCAAGGTCAAGGCAACAATCAGCCACACTTTGCTACTCTCGGTCAGGTTCCTCGCTAATCGCGAAGTCTTTGGTTTACGTGCCGAGGCCCGAGGGCGATTGGTTAGTGGACATCTGCAAGCACTTTGGTAGCAATGTCGGACCGAGGACTTTGTCAAGTTTGCATCGTTTCAACTCAAGGATCAAGCTGCTGAGTGGTACCACAATACAAAGATTCGGAGGAAGGTCGTGTCATTACAGGATGAGTTCCCGTGATTTAGACTCATCACATTGAAGAGTGTTGTTGGAGAGCAAGCGTGAGGAGTTCCACAATCTCAAGCAGGGCACCATGTCATCTATCAATACAATATCCAGTTCGAAGGCTTCGCTCGTTTTGCTAAGCAAGGCGTCACGATGAAAAGTATGATCTATCAATTGGTGGTCAGAGAAGATCGCAATTACCTCTTGTCTGTTTGAGCGGATAAGTATGATGATTTCTACAACATGGCACTCAAGCAAGCGGCCCAGCTCAAATGTGAGGCTTCTAAGAAGAATCGGGGATGCAGTTCAGTCCTCTTCGTCCTCTCAAGTGGCAGCTAAGCGGAAGTTTTACCCCTCCTCCGTTTCGGCCTTACCGGAGAAGAACTCGGTGGCCGTGGATCTTCCACCCACCCAACCCAAGCTATCGGAACAAGTCTAATTCTCAAGCTCCAGGTCAAGTGCTCCTTACCACCGTCCGCTCTCGGGTCACTTGCAACAAGTGTGAGAAGGGTCACTATCTGAACAAGTGCTTCAACCAGGCGCCTTCCGCCTCCTCCTCTGTGAAATCTTCCGGCAATGCGGTGGTCAAGCATAATCCCAAATGGCAAGGGTGAACATGATGAATGCAGCTCAAGCGGAGGAATCTTGATGTGATCATGGGTAATCTTCCGATTAATGATATTCTGCAAAAGTCTTATTTGATCTTGGTGCATCTATTTCTTTCATATCAAGACCTTTTGCATCCATGAAAATTGCATCTTGTTGATTGCCTAAGCCGATGCGGTTTCCTCTCGGGTTTGTTCATGAATACAAAATGATGGCCCGGATGTTTCTATCAAGATGGGAGATTATAGATTTCTTGCTAAACCAATGGTTCTTGGTGACTCGGATATTGATCTTATTCTCGGGATGGGTGGCTTTATCGGCACAAAGCTCAGCTTGATTGTGCTGCCGGAATCAATTGACTCACTCTTCTAATTGATGTGATCATCTATGCGCTCGTGATGAAACCATTTGGTTGTTTTCTCTCAATAGAAAGGCGAATTGAATGCCATCTCTCGAATTCGTCGTTTGTGAGTACCAAGATGTCTTTCGGAAGAGCTTGGGTATGCCTCCTCATCGGCCGATTGAGTTGTTATCGATCTTGAGCAGCACTGAACCCGTTTCAGCGTCCATACAAGCTTGGACTGATGAGCTGAAGGAATTGAAGAAGCATTTCGATGAACAAGGCGTCGGGTTTGATCGGACCGAGTTCATCTCCTTGGGGTTGTGGTGTTCTTTTTGTCCGGAAGAAGGATGGCGCGGACCGACTTTCGTCGATTACCGTCCATTGAATAAGAAGACAATCAAGAACAAGTATCCACTTCCCAACATCAATGAGCTTCGAGCAACTCAAAGGTGCTACGGTGTTCTCCAAGCTTGACCTTCGTTGGGTATCATCAGTTAGCATTACGTGAACAAGATATTCCCAAAGGCACATTGAACAAGCTTTGGTTCTTATGAATATCTGTCATGTCTTTCGGCCTTGTCAATGCTCCTCCAACATTCTCTCGGATGATGAACTTCATATTCAATCCCTACACCAATGAATTCGTCTTGGTCTATCTTGATGATATTTTGGTCTTCTCCAAGAATAAGAAGGATCATGCCAAACATTTGCGATTGGTGCTAGACAAGCTCGAGGTACCAATTCTATGCTAAGTTCTCCAAATGTGAATTTTGGCTTGATGAAGTGCTTTATCTTGGTCATATCATCTCCGCCAAGGGCATTTGTTAATCCAGAAGGTGTCAAATTGTGAATTGGGAACCTCCTCGGAATGTCAAGACTCCAGCTTTCTTGGTCTTGCAAGCTATTGCGAAGATGTTGAGAACTTCTCCAAGATTGCAAAGCCTCTTTCCAACCTTCTCGAAGCATGTGAAGTATACGGTCTCCGAGTGTGGCGTTGCTTTCAACCCTCAAAAAGAAACTTCGTCACAGCTCTGTCTTGACTCCTCTGATGAATCCAAGCCATTTGAAGTTTTACGTGATGCTTCTCTTCAAGGTCTCGGTCTTGTGTTAATGCAAGAGAAAGAGTTGTGGCTTATACCTCTCGATTGAAGCCCAGAAGAACTACCCCACTCACGATCTTGAGTTGGCGGTTGTCCATGCATTGATAACGTGGAGACATCTCTTGTTGGGAAGGAAAGTGGACATTTCACCGATCACAAGAGTCTCAAGTACATCTTCCTCAGCCCAACCTCAACCTCGGGCAGACTCGATGGGTGAAATGATTCAAAGTACAACCCAAGTATTGAATATACTCGGGCAAAGCCAATGTCATTCAGATGCTTTGGCGGGAAGGCTTCGCAGTCTAATCCTCAAGCCTTTTGGCGGGATCTCTGTGAAGCTTTCCATGCTGAATCTTCAAGTTGTTCCTCAAGGTTTCTTGCCAACCTCATAGTCTCTCCTACTTTGGAAGATCAGATTGTGAGGCTCAACTTCGGATACCATGGTGAAAAAGGTGAAGCGTGGTATCGACAAGGGCATTTCAAGTACAAGTGCTTCCAATGTTGATGACAAAGACACTCTGTTCTTTGAGGACGGATTTGGTTCCTAAGGGTGATCTGAGAAAAGTCATTATGAGCGAGGCTCACAATTCGCTTCTATCCATTCATCACGGAAATGCGAAGATGTACCATGACCTCAAGCAGTCATATTGGTGGACTCGAATGGGCGAAATTGCTCAATTCGTGAATGAGTGTGATGTCTGCGGAAGAGTGAAAGCGGAACACCAAAGACCAGCTGGTCTCCTCCAACCTCTTGCTATTCCTGAATGGAAGTTTGACCATATTGAAATGGACTTCGTGTGGCTTTCCAAAGTCAAGCGTGGAAATGATGCTATCTTCGTTGTCATTGACAAGCTTACTAAAGTGGCTCATTTTCTTCCTATCAAAGAATCCATCCAGCAGCTCGGTTGGCGAGCTATACACCTCGAGTTGTCTCCTTGCGGCATTCCACAAGTGATCTCTTGGACCGTGGCAGCATCTTTACTCCAGTTTTGGGATTCTTTTGAAGGCCATAGGCACCAATTCGTTTACCTGCTTTCCATCCTCAAACAAGTGGCCAAGTTGGCGAGTTAATCAAATCCTTGAAGATATGCTCGGGGCTTGTGTCATTTCTTTCGGTATGAAGTGGGAAGATTGTCTTCCATATGCGAGTTCTCTTACAACAACGTTTCCAAGCGAGTTGGGCAAGCCCCATTCGAAATTCTCTATGGCGAAAGTGCGTACTCCTCTCAATTGTGCAGCAGGTGACGCCAACTTCTTGCAATGACTTGATCCGAAGCGAAGAAATGTGCCAAGTCATTGTGAGAATCTCAAAGCTGCAATCGCGCGAAAACTATTATGATGATAAGCACCGTGATGTGGCTTTTGAAATCGGAGACCATGTCTACCTCCGCGTCTCTCAATGAAAGGCACTCGTCGGGTATCAAAGGAAGCTTGCCCCTAGATCGTGGGTCCTTTCAAGATCATTGGGAAAAAGCGATCTAGCCTATCAACGAGCTTCCATCCAACTTTGCAAGCGTGCCGATGTGTTCCGTGTCCGCTTCATAAATGCTTCAAGACTCTGAGCACTATCAACCGAAGAGATTGACCTTCAAGAAGATCTCTCTTATCATGAGCACCCGTTGCTATTCTTGAAGAAACCGCGCAAAACTGCAACAAGTCAATCAAATTCCTGAAAGTGAAGTGGTCACACCATTCCGACGAAGCTACACGGGGCCGAGGATCACCTCCGTTCGAATATCGGAGTTCTTTCAGTCCTAGATCTGGGGCGAGATCCTCTTGTAGTGGTGGAGTGTTGTAACACCACGGATGTAAACTTCCTTTTGGGCAATATATCAACTTGACCTCATCCAATTCTTGTGGGTTTTGTCATGCTTGGCCTCATCTTGTTTGGTTATGTGGGTTTCTCTTTTCTTTGTTTTGCTCTTTTTACCATATTGCATTTGTGTCTCTTGTCATCGGCATTCCATTCTTATCATGTGTTTGTTGTGATCTCTCACATGTTAGTTTGTTGCATGTTCCATTCTCAAACACTTTACCATCTCCTCCTTCCCTCTACTTCTTTTCTTATCAAGTGCTATCTTTTCCTTTCTCAATTAATGTTCATCTTCTCCCTGCAATTCTTGCTCCTTACACTAAACCTCTCTCCTTAAAATCTCCTCATTTGAAGTTGTTTTGGTCAGGTTAAAAATAACCAATTTGAAATATTTCCAAACTTGTCTTATTTTCTACCTCTAAAAATGCCCATTGCAATTTATTAAAATAGTGGGAATTCCAAGAGTTTGGGATATTTTCCTTTTACTCCAATTCTTCTCATTTTCCTGTGCTTTTCTTTTCTTTTCTTTGGTTTTAAAAGGAAAGAAGCGGGTGGTGGCTGACCAGTGAGCTCGGCCTCGGCCAGCCACCAGCCAGGGGAGGCGCTGGCCCGCTCGCTTCTCTCCTTGGCGCGCACGCATCCCATTGCCCCCGCTAGTGCCACTCCCGTGGGCCGCGCCGGCCGCAACGGCGGCTGTCTGACCTCCTCCCCACCCTCTCCCCTGCATCGCCATGGGACCTCGAGCCGCAGCCTTGAGCTTCGACCCGTCGCCTATTCTTATCCCTCTCTTTGCCTCAAGCTAGGGTTCCCCTCTTCCTCTGCGCCGCCGCCGGTGAAGAACCAGAATCCATCGCGTCGACTCCGTCCGGCGGTGAGGAAACGCGGCGTGCGTCATCTCACGGCCACCCCAACCCTGCGGTCCGTGTCCAACCGTCCCGTCGCCTTCTCCTTCCACGGCGTTCGACGCGCGGATCGTCAAGTTCGGGCGTCAGCTTCCTCCTCTCGGTGGAAGCACGGCAAGTTGAGCTGCGACTCCGTCGCCGCGAGGCAGACTCCGTCGTATTTTGTCCTTGGGTAAGGAGGTATAACCTGCTTCTCCTGCTCCTTCCTATCGTAAACGATCACCGTGAGCGTTCGATCCGTGTTTTCTCGGTTATCGTGCTCGCGGCATGTCTGTGGTTTTGGGTTCGGTGTAGTTGGCGTGCGTGGAGTGCGTGATTTCCCTTCGGGTTCGTCCTCGTGCTCCGTGGTGTCCTCCAGCGCAATTTGAAACAGTGGCAAGGCAGGCCTGCATTTGCCTGGCGTCGTCGTTTCTTCTCTGTTCTTAGTGAGGCCTTGTGGTTTGGTCAAGTAGGCGAGTCCTGTTCTTACCGACCTCTAGCCCTGAAACTGGTTTGCACAGCATGCTCTGGCGAGTTCGAATCGGGCGCCCTTTTATTTTCTTCGTTTGTTCTTATCGTGATAGCAGCGGTTAAGGGCGAAGCCCTTCTCGTCGATCGCCGCCGCCCTAGCCCGGTGGTTGTTGGGGAGTCTCACAGAGATTGAATCCCCAGGGCTGCATTTTCTTCCTTTTTTAAAACCTGCTCATCCTTTTTCTATGTGTGTGGGTCCCATCATCAACCTCTCATGCCTCCTCCATATATATATTTTTCCCTTACCCCGTTTCCGTTTGTGGTTTGCTCCTCTTTCCGTTTTAGGCAAGTCCATTTCTGGACGTTTCCAAATCTGGAAAATGCCATTTATTAACTACCATTTTAGGCAGGTTTTGACTTAGTGCATTTGTGATGATTTCTCTCTTGCAACTAACATATTATATATGTTTTGGGGTGAAAAATCCCACCAACTCAGTGGTGGCATTAGTTTCTGCATTTGAGCAAGTTTATGATCATCTTTGCATCATGTTGATGTGTTGTCTTTCATGGGTATATTTATTGCTTTTATGCTATGGTGGTAGTTTACGAACATGGCTGTACATCATCTTTGTTATTGAAGGTTTAGCGCCATTCTTGTTTTGCTGCCATTTCAACCCGTGCATCCGATTCCGTGATCTTTATATCGATTTCAGCGAAATCATCTCATCTTTCGATGCACTTGGTTTGCCAAGTTGATGCTGGTTCATCATTACCTTAGGGCCTTTGTCGCATTGCATACATCCGCATATCATGTCATGTTTTGCATCATGTTGATTGTGCATTGCACCGTGATTTATTATGGTTCCTTTGTTTGTGTTGTTGCTTTGGGAGCCGGAGGCAATCGTGAGCGAGGAACCAAAACTTCGAGGATCAAGCTTTAAACAACTCACGAGAATTTTTGAGCAAGATGACCATACCCTCAAAATCACTTCTATCTTTGCTATGCTAGTTGCTTCTCTCTTTTGCTATGCCTATGCTGCGATGCCTACCACTTGCTATATCATGCCACCCATATTGCCATGTCAGCCCTAACCATCCTTTCCTAGCAAACCGTTGATTGGCTATGTTACCGCTTTGCTCAGCCCTCTTATAGCGTTGCTAGTTGCAGGTGAAGCGGAAGTTTGTTCCTTGTTGGGACATGGAGATGTTGTTCCATTTTGGAACATGTTTACTTGTTGAGATAGCACAATATATATATCTACTATAATTAATACATCTATATACTTGGTAAAGGGTGGAAGGCTCGGCCTTATGCACAGTGTTTTGTTCCCTCTTGCCACCTAGTTTCCGTCATACGGTGTTATGTTCCTTGATTTTGCGTTCCTTACGGTTGGGTGATTTATGGGACCCCCTTGGATTCGCTTTGAATAAGACTCCTCCGGCAAGGCCCAACATTGGTTTTACCATTTGCCACCTAAGCCTTTTCCCCGGGTTTGCGAGCCGAGGTCATCTTATTTAACCCCGGGCCAGTTCTCCTTGATTGCTGGTCCAACCTGGCGATGTCCGGCGCCCACAGGCAATCAGGGTCTATCCAACCCGGCGTCTTGCCCATCCGGTGTGCCACGAGCGAGATATGTGCAGCTCCTATCGGGTTTCGGCACATTCGGGTGCTTTGCTGGTCTTGTTTTATTCTGTCGAAATGTCTTGTAGTCGGGATTCGAGATTGATCGGGTCTTCCGGTAGAAGGAATATCCCGTTGACCGTGAGAGCTTATAATGGGCTAAGTTGGGACACCCTGCGGGTAATATCTTTGGCCGTGGCGGTTATAGGCAGATGGGAATTTGTTAATGTCGGTTGTAGAAAACCAAAGTTGACCTCAAATAAAATAACATCAACGGCGTGTAACGTGATGGTCTCTTCTTGGTCGAAGTGAACAGGTGTTGGAGTTATGTCGGCGTAAGTAGTTCAGGATCACTTCTTGATCACTACTAGTTTCACGCCGTGCTTTGCTTCTCTCCTCGCTCTCTTTTGCGAGTAGCCACCATATATGCTGATAAACTGCTAGCTCCACTTTACTACTCTGTCCTTCCTATAAGCTTAAATAGTCTTGATCTCGGGTGTGAGATGTGAGTCCCGTGACTCACGGATACTTCAAAACATTGCGGTTCGATGAGGCGGTCGGGTGATTCAACGAGCTCAAGTGGGAGTTCGACGAGGCGTGGTGGTTACTATGTGTCTTTTCCGATGATCGGTAGTGGTGCCCGTTGGGACGATTGGGATCTTGTAGCATTGGGGTATCTTCTTTTATTTTGGTTCCGTAGTCGGACCTTGAGTTG
>JAHIAM010012789.1:0-19117 GCA_021605205.1 Aegilops longissima
TGCGTCCGGAGGCGGACGTAGAGTCCCCGAAATTTGCCGAAATGCATCCTCGAGCTCTTCCGGCTTCCAATGGTATTTTCGGGGAGGCTCTTAAGCCAATGCAGAGCTGGCCCTTTGAGTTTAAGGGTAAGTATTTTCTGGCGTGGAGATCATCTCCTCTAGCCATGTGTATGTGGAGGATGTAATCCTCAATCAGAGACTCGAGAATGCATTGTTCCGTCGTATGCCTCTATGTTTTACAGGTTTGAATCCGCTTGAAATTCATGATCCGGCACCTCATCGGTGAAACATAGGGGTGTCTGGCGCCCTATATTGGGTGTGCCGTGGTTTTGAATTTTGGCGTGTTGCATTGCTTTGTGGCGTGCTTTCTTCGCCCATAGATGGACCTAATGGGCCATCCTTTTGATGTGAATCCTTAGGCGGATCGCATATTGGCTTGTGCGGCACCATTAGCGCTCTCTTTTTTTAGTGGGTGCGTCCATCCGACGGGTGGCCTTCTTGCTTTTAATTGTGGGGCTCTAAGGCCTCCTCGTCGAATCGAGCGGTAGCTTTCTTTTGGGGTAGCTCTTTGTTTGGCGGTATCGCGCGTGCTTATCTGTGGTCTTGAATACTTTGCTCCATCTAATCCTGAGTGCATCTTCCGCTGTTTTGAGCTTCGCTTACCTTTTCAGGCTACCTTGATGCTTGGCGAACCTTTTACGGAGGTCATTTGGCTCCAATGGTTTGTCCGTGTGAGGTCGTCCGGACTGTTGTCTTCATGAGGGACGATTGTTTATCAAGTTGTCTTGTTGGACGATTGCTCGATAGCTTGTTCGTTGTCCACGGTTCATACTGCTCTATGGCTGGGTCTTTGTTGGCGGGACTTTGTTGGCGTTTACGTTGCCGTTTGGCTGCTTTTGAGGTTTATCCTTCGTGGCGTCCGTTGTTCCTCGTCTTCATTTCCTTTAGGTGTATCCACCATGTATACATCATGGGATGAGGTTGTCCGACATCCTATAGGTGCTGGTTCATTGTTGTCTCCTACATCGTCGTCCATACCGTCGATGTCTTGAATCGAAATCGAGCACGTCGTGTAAGCTTTTGAGTGGCTATGAAGTGGTTGGTGGGTGGGCATTGAATTTCTTCGTCGTCGCATCCCAACCTTCTGACCGTAGTCGGCCAGGGCTCTCCGGATAAAGAGAGACTTTAGTGAATTCAAGATGTTGCCAAAAGGCGAGAGTTGAAAGATGTCATGACGGTGAACTCCATGGCCGGGCCCAATCGATTCGATCGGAGGGGCGAGGAGGTTCAATCCGGCACCTCAGGTCGAGAGCTTTATGAGGACAAGGATGGAGTTAGGCTCTATCGCCGTGAGGTTGCAGCCCCGGGCGGTGTCTAGCCATCCGTCCACGATCTGCGAATCCGGCTCCGGATTGAAGATCGGAGGCGGGTTTGAAATCTTGACCTCGAGAGTCTTGTCGGCTGCGAGCTAAATCATGCTTTCGGCGTGTGATCGCGGCACGCTCTGGCTGTGGCTTCGAATCCATCGAGGATCAAGTCCCGCGGATGTCGGCCGTGAAGTTTAAACTTCAAATCTGACTGATGGCGAGCGTAGCTTCGATCTGCTCCGGATGGCCAAGTAGATCGGCCCTTGATCTTGAAATGGCCGAATCGAAGATCTGTCAGGAGAAAAGTCTCACCTGGACGTCGTCGTTGATGATGGTCGAAGAAGCCATCGAGCCTATTGGTGAAGACGGAGGAACTCTCAATGAAGCACCAATGTCGGTGTCAAAACCGGCGGATCTCGGGTAGGGGTCGACTGTGCGTCTAAGCGGATGGTAACGAGGAGACAAGGGACACGATGTTTTACCCAGGTTGGGCCCTCTTGATGGAGGTAAAACCCTACGTCCTGCTTGATTAATATTGATGATGTGTGTTACAAAGAGTGGATCTACCACGAGATCAAAGAGGCTAAACCCTAGAAGCTAGCCTATGGTATGATTGTTGTCATCCTATAGACTAAAGCCATCCGGTTTATATAGACACTGGGAGAGACTAGGGTTACCAGTCGATTACAATGGTAGGAGATCTACATATCCGTATCGCCAAGCTTGCCTTCCACATGAGGAAAGTCCCATGGGACAGGGGCCGAAGTCTTCAATCTTGTATCTTCATAGTCTTGGAGTCCGGCCGATGATGATAGTTGACTGTCCGGACACCCCTAGTCCGGAACTCCCTCGGGAAGGCTTACTCATCGATGGCGAAGTACTTCCTCGGCTTCAGCAGGCGACAAGGGTAATCATCGCCCGAGGCCTCCCTTCTCTTCAGACGGCCTCAAAGTTCCATGAAGCGACCCAAGATTTGGCCCGAGGATCAGCTGCGGCGAGGAGGCTTATCAAGTACGGCTTGCGTCGAGGCGTCTGCCGTGGCATACTTGCTAATCGCCTCACCAAGAAGAAGCGAGGGGCCTCGGAGGCTCCATCATGGGAGCTGCAGGCGGCTGCTGCCCGCCCTCGGCCCCCTCGATCGGCTATATCTCCCGTGTGAAAGCACGACTTAGAGCATAACGCATTGAAAGCAATGTCATAAGTGAGGTAATCTTCACACAACCCATGTAATACATAAGGAAAAGAGATACATAGTTGGCTTACGATCGCCACTTCACACAATACATAAATAAACATCCATCATTCAGATTACACTCAAGGTCCGACTACGGAACCAAAATAAAGAAGATACCCCAAATGCTACACAGATCCCGATCGTCCCAAGCTGAGCTCCACTACTGATCATCAGGAAAAGACACATAATAACGACCACGTTCCTCGTCGAACTCCACTTGAGCTCGGTTGCGTCACTGCTTGGCATCGTCGGCACACTGCAACTGTTTTGGTAGAATCTGTGAGTCACGGGGACTCGGCAATCTCACAGCGAGATCAAGACTATTTAAGCTTATAGGAAGGACAGAGTTGTGAGGTGGAGCTGCGACAGCGACTAGCATATATGGTGGCTACATTACAAAAGAGGCGAGAAGAGAAGCAAAAGCACGATCGTGAAGCTAGTAGCGATCAAGAAGTGATCTGAACTACTTACGTCAAACATAACTCCAACACCGTGTTCACTTCCCGGACTCCGAGAAGAGACCATCACAGTTACACCTTGATTGATGTGTATTTTAATTAAGGTCAACCGGGTTTTCTACAACGGACATTAACAAATTCCCATCGCCTCATAACGCGGGCACGGCTTTGAAAGATAATACCTGCGGGGTGTCCCAACAGCCCATTATAAGCTCTCACGGTCAGCGAAGGATATTCCTTCTACGGGAAGACCCGATCAATCTTGGAATCCGGACTACAAGACATTTCGACAGCAATAAAACAAGACCAGCAAAGCCGCCCGAATGTGCCGACAAATCCCGATAGGAGCTGCACATATCTCGTTCTCGAGGCACACCGGATGAGCAGGCGTCGGGTTGGCATAGACCTGATTGCCCAAAGGCGCGGACATCGCTCAAGTTGGACCAGCACTCGAAGGAGAACGGCGGGGGTTAAAATAAAGATGACCCTCGGGCTCATGAAAACCCGGGAAAAAAGGCTTAGGTGGCAAATGGTAAAACCAAAGTTGGGCCTTCTTTGGAGAGTCTTATTCAAGCGAACTGTCAAGGGGTCCCATAAATCACCCAACCGTGTAAGGAACACGAAATCAAGGAACATAACACGGTATGGCGGAAACTAGGGTGGCAAGAGTGGAACAAAACACGGGCATAAGGCGAGCCTTCCACCCTTTACCAAGTATATAGATGCATTAATTATAGCAGATATATTGTGATATCTCCAACAAGTAAACATGTTCCAACAAGGAACAACATCTCCATGTTCAACAAGGAACAAACTTCATCTTCACTGCAACTAACAGCGCTATAAGAAATTTGAGCAAGCGGTAACATAGCCAATCAGCGGTTTGCTAGGAAAGGATGGTTAGGGGCTGACATGGCAATATGGGTGGCATGATAAGCAAGTGATAGGCATCGTAGCATAGGCATAGCAAAAGCGAGCATCTAGCATAGCAAAGATAGAAGTGATTTCGAGGTATGGTCATCTTGCGCAAAGTTCTCGAGTTGTCGAAAGCTTGATCCTCGTAAGCGTTCTCAACAGGTTCCTCGTTCACGTACTCGTCTCGGCTCTACCCAAAGCAAGAACACAAACAAAGGAACCACAATAAATCACGGTGCAATGCACAAGCAACATGATGCAAAACATGACATGATATGCGAGATGTGATATGCAATGCGTATCGTGCTCGGAAGGAAAATGATGAACCAGGCATCAACTTGGCAAACCAAGTATGCCGCTGGAAAGATGAGATGATTTGGTTGAAATCGATATAAAGATCACGGAATCGGATGCACGGTTTGCAAATGACAAGCAAAACAAGAATGGCACAAATCTGCCATTAATGACATGATGCCACTTAGCAAGCAACAAGAAATTAAGCTACTGCACCCAAGCGTACCAAAAAGCATATGGCAGTGATCTACTCAAGATGCTTGACAAAAGATGAACACTGAGCTACGGCTAAATCACATCATAACAGGTTCAAACAAGCATGGCAAAAGTGCAAAATATATCGACTTCACAGACTTAGTGAAATTCTGAACATGGCAAAATCAGCATCGAGGAAGCAATGTTGAGCAAGCAAAACAACATGCTACAGGAACTTATAATAGCAAAACAAGGCATGGCATGAATCTACTCAAAGCATAGAACAAAAGTCCCTTCTGACCATAAGCCAAAAGGATCAGAAAATATAGTAACACCCATGTCAAAATAGCAAGTTTAGTTACAGATTCAACAACAGGGCATGGCAAAAACAGATAACAAGTAGGCATGTTTAAGAGCTCGATGCACTCACTACAGAGCATTACATGATAAACTAAGCATACATACATCAAGAAGACATGGCATAGAAGTTATACATGGCAAGAACAACATCATAGCATACGGATCAACTACAACAACCTTGGCAAAATTGAATAACATGTAAACAATCTGCGGAAACATTTTATAGCAAAAGTAGAGCTCGATTGACTCAAGCTATGGCACTCCATAATTGCAAACAAAGGCATGGATGGATAGAGCATAACCATATGTTCAAAACATCCTTACTGAAGTATCTCAAAATATGCATGGATCTCTCGGTAGCATCAAGTTAACATGGCATAAAAATATCAGCAAAACAGGGGCTGAAATCAGCAACATCAAGAAGCCTAGTTTGCATGCTTGTGCTAGTCACCACAGAGATCACAAAAATACATGGCATACACCCCTGGAAAGATGGCATGGCATATTACAAAACACATGTAGGACTCAAATTCATAGGGTGCACACATCAATCATGGCAAAAATGACAAAAGTGCATGTTACATTAAGAAAGCGAAACTAACATCACATAGCCCTCTTCTAACAGCATTTCGGGCATCAAGATGAGCTCAAATGAAAATGATGCAATGAGATGAAATGATCTACTCTTGAGGCGAACATTTTGACATATTACATGCGCGAAGCAGATTCAGGTGCAAAGTTATGATACGATGAAAATGCAACAAATATCACAGAAAAAAAACTTAGATGAATTTGGGGGAAAAGTCAACCCTTGAGGATCGATCGGATCGGCTCGATGTCGGCAATGGCGGCTATGGTGGAGAGAGGAGGCGGGGCAGGGAGAAAGGGGCGGCGTGGAGAAGCAATGGCAGGCCAGGAGGCGGGAAGAAGCCGCGAGCAAACAGTGATGGCCAGGCGGCGGAGTCGAGCCAGCGGCCTGTGCCAGCGGCATGGCGGGCAATACGGCGGATGGCCGTGGGCGAGCGGCAGCCTTGGCAGGGCAGGGAGGAGCCCTGTGGCCCACTGGCCCAGCGGTGATGTGTGGGGACCAGGCCCCGTGGGCGTGTCAGAGGCGCGTGGGCGGTGGGCGTTGTCCGGCCCGCTCGGACACGTCCCGTGGCGGATCTGAGGATCTGCTAGGGTTAGGGGAATGATCAAGGATTTGAGGAATGGGGCATATATATAGGCATAGAAGGAGCTAGGAGAGTCCAAATGAGGTGCGTTTTCGCCCACGATCGTGATCGAATGACGGAGAGCATGGAAGTGACTTAGATGGGTTATTGGACTATTTTGAAGGGTGTTGGGCTGCAACTTAAAAGAGGCCTTTGCGAGGTGCGGTTAACCGTTGGAGTACCAAGCGAGCTCAAATGACCGAAACTTGACGGTGGTCTACGGTGGTATACCAAGGCCACTTGACAAACCTCGGTCCATTCGAGAAAGTTTAGTACCGCTCACGGAAAAAGCGTAAAAGGGGCGGCGGGGGACATAAGTGCGGATTGCAAAAGCGGACAGCGGGAAAATGCTCGGAATCATGAGGCGAACACGTATGCAAATCGATGCACATGATGACATGATATGAAAATGCATGACATGGACAAAATGCAAAAGAAGAAAAACCCAACCACGGAGGAATATCATATCACAATGCGAAAATGGCAAGAGTTGGAGTTACAAATATGGAAAGTTACATCCGGGGTGTTACAACACTCCACCACTACAAGAGGATCTCGTCCGAGATCTAGGGCTGAAAGAACTCGGATATTCGGAGCGGAGGTGATCCTCGCGCTCCCGGTGGCTTCTCGGTGGAATGGTGTGACCACTTCACTTTCAGAATTTGATTGACTTGTTGCGAGTCTTGCGCTCGGTTTCTTCAAGAATAACAGCAGGGTGCTCATGATAAGAGATCTTCTTGAAGGTCAATTTCTTGAAGTTGATAGTGCGCTCGAGTCTTGAAGCACTTGCGAAGCTGTGACACGTGAAACACATCGTGCACGTTCGCGAAGTTGGATGGAAGCTCAAGTTGATAGGCGAGATCGCCTCTTTTGCCAATGATCTTGAAAGGACCCACGTATCTAGGGGCAAGCTTCCTTTGATACGAAGCGGCGAGTGCCTTTCATTGGAGAGCAGCGGAGGTAGACATGGTCTCCGATTTCAAAAGCCACATCCGGTGCTTGTCATCATAATAGCTCTTAAGCGCGATTTGCGGCTTTGAGATTCTCACGAATGACTTTGCACATTTCTTGACACGTGATCAAGTCGTTGCCAAGAAGTTGGCGTTCACTGTCTCGGACCAATTGAGAGAATCGACACTTTACGCCATAGAGAATTTCGAATGGGGCCTTGCGAACTTCGCTTGGAAGCTGTTGTTGTAGGAGAACTTCGGCATATGGAAGACAATCTTCCACTTCATACGAAGGAAATGACACAAGCCACGAGCATATCTTCAAGGATTTGATTGATTCGCTCGACTTGGCCACTTGTTTGAGGATGGAAAGCTGTCTTTGAAGCGAATGTTGGTGCCCATGGCCTCTGAAAAGAATCCCAAAACTTGGAGGTAAAGATGCTGCCACAGTGCAGAAGAGATCACTTGTGGAATGCCGTGCAAGAGACAATCTGGAGGTGTATAGCTCGCCATGGCCCGAGCTGCTGTGATAGATTCTTTGATAGGAAGAAAATGAGCCACTTTAGTAAGCTTGTCAATGACAACGAAGATAGCATCATTTCCACGCTTGGACTTTGGAAATCCAGTCACGAAGTCCATTTCGATATGATCAAACTTCCATTCGGAATAGCAAGAGGTTGGAGGAGACCAGCTGGTCGTTGGTGTTACCTTTCACTCTTCTGCGGACATCACACTCATTCACGAATTGAGCAATTTCTCGCTTCATTCGAGTCCACCAATATGATTGCTTGAGGTCATGGTACATCTTCGTACTTCGGGATGAATGGATAGAAGCGAATTGTGTGCCTCGTTCATAATGACTTTCGTAGATCACCCTTTGGAACCACAATCCGGTCCTCGAAGAAAAGTATCTTTGTCATCAATGTGGAAGCACTTGTATTTGGAAATGCCCTTGTCGATACCACGTTTCACCTTTTTCACCATGGTATCCAGAGTTGAGCCTCACGAATCTGATCTTCCAAAGTAGGAGAGACTATGAGGTTGGCAAGAAAGCCTTGAGGAACAACGAAGATTCAGCTTGCGGAAAGCTTCACAAAGATCCGGTTGGAAGGGCTTGAGGATTAAGCTGTTGCAATAAGCCTTCTGCTCAAAGCATCTGCAATGACATTGGCCTTGCCGGAGTATATTCAATACTTGGGTTGTACTCTTGAATCATTTCGACCCATCGAGTCTGCACTGAGGTTGAGGTTGGGTTGAGTGAAGATATACTTGAGACTCTTGTGATCGGTGAAAATGTCCACTTTCCTTCCCAACAAGAGATGTCTCCATGTTATCAATGCATGGACAAGCTGCCGCCAACTCAAGATCGTGAGTGGGGTAGTTCTTTTCGTTGAGCTTCAGTGGCGAGAGGTATAAGCCACAACTCTCTTCTCTTGCATTAACACAGCACGAGACCTTGAAGAGAAGCATCACGAAAACTTGAATGGCTTGGATTCATCGGGAGGAGTCAAGGCAGGGAGCTGTGTGAGTTTCTCTTTGAGAGTATTGAAAGCAACGTCACACTCGGGAGACGGACATACTTCACATGCTTACGGAGGAGGTTGGAAAGAGGCTTTGCAATCTTGGAGAAGTTCTCAACGAATCTTGACAATAGCTTGCAAGACCAAGAAAACTGCGGAGCTGCTTGACGATTCGAGGAGGTTCCCAATTCTGGCTGCGGACACCTTCTCGGGATTAACAGCGATGCCCTTGGCGGAGATGATATGACCAAGGTAAAGCACTTCATCAAGCCAAAATTCACATTTGGAAAACTTAGCATAAATTGATACTCTACGAGCTTGTCTAGCACCAATTGCAAATGTTTGGCATGATCCTTCTTATTCTTGGAAGACCAAAATATCATCAAGATAGACCAAGGCGAATTCATTGGTGTAGGGGTTGAAGATGAAGTTCATCATCGAGAGAATGTTGGAGGAGCATTGACAAGGCGAAAGACATGACGGTATATTCATAAGAACCAAAGCATTACGAAGCTGTCTTGGGAATATCTTGTTCACGAATCACGAATCTGATGATAACCCATACGAAGGTCAAGCTTGGAGAACACTTTAGCACCTTTGAGTTGCTCGAAAAGCTCATTGATGTTGGGAAGTGGATACTTGTTCTTGATTGTCTTCTTATTCAATGGGCGATGTCGGCGCAAAAGTCGGTCCGTGCCATCCTTCTTCGGACAAAAGAACACCACAACCCCAAGGAGATGAACTTCGATGCGATCAAACCCAGGCGCTCTTGTTCATCGAGCTGCTTCTTCAATTCCTTCAGCTCATTAGGTCCAAGCTTGTATGGGCGCTTGCAAGCGGGTTGATGCGGGCTCAAGATCGATACTTGAACTCAAGCGGCGGTGAGGAGGCATTCTGGAAGCTCTTACGGAAAGACATCTTGGTACTCACAAGCATTTGGAATCGAGAGATAGCATCAATTCGCCCTTCTCATTGAGAGAAAACAACGAATGGTTTCATCACGGCGGCATAGATGATCACATCATTAGAAGAGTGAGTCAATTGAATTTCCACAGCAGCACAATCAAGCTGAGCTTTGTGCTAATAAAGCCGATCCATCCGAGAATAAGATCAATATCCGAGTCACCAAGGACAATTGGTTTAGCGAAATCTATAATCGCCCATCTTGATAGAAACATCCGGAACCATGGAGCTTGCATGCATGAATTTACAGGAGAGACAACCGATAATGGTTTAGGCAGATCTTGAAAAACCAACTCATGCTTAGATGCAAAAGGTCTTGAAATGAAAGAATCGATGCACGGTATCAAATAAGACTTTTGCGGGAATATCATTAACTGGAAGATTACCCATTATCACATCGGAAGATTCCTCGCTTGAGCTGCATTCATCATATTCACCTTTGCAGACTTGGGATTATGCTTGACCCTTTGCATTGCTTGAAGATTTCACGGGGAGGAGGCGGAAGGCGCCTTTGGTTGAAGCACTTGTTAGCATAGTGACCTTCTGCGACATTTGCAAGTCACCTCACGAGGCGGACGGTGGTAAGGAGCACTTGACCTTGGAGCTTGAGAATTAGACTTGTTACGATAGCTTTGGGTTGGGCGGGTGGGAAGATCCACGACCACTGAGTTCTTCTGCGATAAAGGTGGCGGAGCGGAGGAGGAGGAAGGTTGAACTTCTGCTTAGCTGCCACTTGAGAGGAAGAAGAAGACTGACTGCATCCTGATTCTCTTCTTAGAAGCCTCACATTTGAGCTGGGCAGCTTCTTGCTTGATGCCATGTTGTAGAATTCATCATACTTTTCGGCTCAAAAAGCACAAGAGCTAATTGCAGATCTTCTCTGAGACCACCTCTGAATTGATAGATCATACTCTTTTCATCGGGGCGTCTTGCTTAGCAAGCGGCGAGTTTCTGAGGCTGGATATTGTATTGATACACAGACATGTTGCCTTGCTTGAGATTGCGGAACTCCTCACGCTTGCTCTCAACAACACTTTTGAATGTGGTGAGCTCTGAAGTCTCGGCGGAACTCATCGAGGTAATGACCGACCTCCTCTGGAATCTTTGTATTCTTGGTACCACTCGGCAGCTTGGTCCTTGAGTTGAAGCGATGCAAACTTGACAAAGTCCTCGGGTTTGACATTGCTACATTCAAAATGTTTGCAGATGTCCACAAGCCAATCGTCGGCGTCGTGGCCTCGACACGAAGCTGAAAGACTTGGCTGATTAGCGAGGCCCGGTGAGAGTAGCAAAGTGCGGCTGGTTGTTGCCTTGACCTTGATTTCCTTGATTGCCTTGCCCTTGATGCGCTCTTGCAAGAGTTGCAAAATCATCGAGCATTGGCATTGGTGGCTGCCATGATAGCTTGCCATGCCTCCGGAGGTGGAGGTGGAGGTGGAGGTTCGGTGACTCCCATCATTTTGTTCGGATTACGGCGTTGGCGGAGCCATCTGAAGAGGTGACATCCGTTAGCACTTGATGAGCAGATAGTCAAGTTGAATCAGCGGATAGAAATTGCAACATATAGTCTTCACAATAAACATTGAACAAGGATGAGCGAATGAATTCCAAAGTTAACATCACCGTCCATTAAGGTGAGAAGCCACTTGATTAGGGTTGATGAAAAAATAACAAGATCTGTTGGAACAAATAAGTGGTAAGTATTACCCAATCACAAACCAAATATCTGCGGGAAGAAATGCTAGGAGCTACTTGAATCCCACCTATAAACTCCGAAACTTTACGGTTATGCAATTTGGTGTTGGGGATCTGAGGACACAAAATATATCACCCAAACTAACAATACCTAGATCCATTTGTATCCATCCGTCAACACATAACCAAGAAACCTTGAAATCGTGTACCTCGACCTTGAAAAACATCCGTTATCTGAGTCATGGCAATACTCGAGCTCGCCCGATCTTTAGGTTATCGGGGTTATCTCACCAACAAGCTGCACAATAGAGATTTCGATGTCGGTAAAACTCAGGTATTCGAGAACTGCAGCGATAAAATTGTGGCGACAACACCTCGGAGCTCAACTCCCGGGACTTTGCCACAACCCTAAATGTCGGAGGCACCAAGAACAATGTTCTCGTCACAAAACCATCGGAACGATTCCAAGATACCAGCGTGATCCTAAAAAAATTATTTAAATTTGAGGAGAGGAGAGTCAAAACTTCTCGTCGGGAGACCTCACCAAAGCGGCGAAGGAGTGGGGAGTAAAAGAATCCTACTCTCCGATATATATAATCCTAAGACTCAAAACATTTTTGTTCTAGACTCAACAACGCATGACAAACAATCAAGCGGGGGCTCCTAAGTGGGGATGGCTCGATTACCAACATAACACCCTCGATCGGCTATATCTCCCCGTGTCGAAGCACGACTTAGAGCATAACCGCATTGAAAGCAATGTCATAAGTGAGGTAATCTTCACACAACCATGTAATACATAAGGAAAAAGATACATAGTTGGCTTCGATTCGCCACTTCACACAATACATAAATAAACATCCATCATTCAGATTACACTCAAGGTCCGACTACGGAACCAAAATAAAAGAAGATACCCCAAATGCTAAATAGATCCCGATCGTCCCAAGCTGAGCTCCACTCACGATCATCGGGAAAAGACACATAATAACGACCACGTTCCTCGTCGAACTCCACTTGAGCTCGGTTCGTCACTGCACTAGCATCGTCGGCTGCAACTATTTTGGTAGAATCTGAGTCAGGGGACTCAGCAATCTCACACGCGAGATCAAGACTATTTAAGCTTATAGGAAGGACAGAGTTGTGAGGTGGAGCTGCGCAAGCGACTAGCATATATGGTGGCTACATTACGCAAAAGAAGCGAGAAGAGAAGCAAAACGCAGTCGTGAAGCTAGTAGCGATCAAGAAGTGATCTGAACTACTTCGTCAAACATAACTCCAACACCGTGTTCACTTCCGGACTCCGCCGAGAAGAGACCATCACGGTTACACCTTGATTGATGTGTATTTTAATTAAGGTCAACCGGGTTTTCTAGAACGGACATTAACAAATTCCCATCTGCCTCATAACATGGCACGGCTTTGAAAGATAATACCTGCGGGGTGTCCCAACAGCCCATTATAAGCTCTCACGGTCAGCGAAGGATATTCCTTCTACGGGAAGACCCGATCAATCTCGGAATCCGGACTACAAGACATTTGACGTGACAATAAAACAAGACCAGCAAAGCCGCCCGAATGTGCCGACAAATCCCGATAGGAGCTGCACATATCTCGTTCTCGAGGCACACCGGATGAGCAGACGTCGGGTTGGCATAGACCTGATTGCCCAAAGGCGCGGACATCGCTCAAGTTGGACCAGCACTCGAAGGAGAACTGGCGGGGTTAAAATAAAGATGACCCTCGGGCTCATGAAAACCGGGGAAAAAGGCTTAGGTGGCAAATGGTAAAACCAAAGTTGGGCCTTCTTTGGAGAGTCTTATTCAAAGCGAACAGTCAAGGGGTCCCATAAATCACCCAACCGTGTAAAGAGCGAAATCAAGGAACATAACACGGTATGGCGGAAACTAGGGTGGCAAGAGTGGAACAAAACACCGGGCATAAGGCGAGCCTTCCACCCTTTACCAAGTATATAGATGCATTAATTATAGCAGATATATTGTGATATCTCCAACAAGTAAACATGTTCCAACAAGGAACAACATCTCCATGTTCAACAAGGAACAAACTTCATCTTCACTGCAACTAACAGCGCTATAAGAGAAATTTGAGCAAGCGGTAACATAGCCAATCAGCGGTTTGCTAGGAAAGGATGGTTAGGGGCTGACATGGCAATATGGGTGGCATGATATAGCAAGTGATAGGCATCGTAGCATAGGCATAGCAAAAGCGAGCATCTAGCATAGCAAAGATAGAAGTGATTTGAGGAATGGTCATCTTGCTGCAAAGTTCTCGAGTTGTCGAAAGCTTGATCCTCGTAAGCGTTCTCAACAGGTTCCTCGTTCACGTACTCATCTCCCGGCTCTACCCAAAGCAAGAACACAAACAAAGGAACCACAATAAATCACGGTGCAATGCACAAGCAACATGATGCAAAACATGACATGATATGCGAGATGTGATATGCAATGCGTATGCGTGCTCCGGAAGGAAAATGATGAACCAGGCATCAACTTGGCAAACCAAGTATTCCGCTGGAAAGATGAGATGATTTCGGTTGAAATCGATATAAAGATCACCGGAATCGGATGCACGGTTTGCAAATGACAAGCAAAACAAGAATGGCACAAATTTGCCATTAACAGCATGATACCACTTAGCAAGCAACAAGAAATTAAGCTACTGCACCCAAACGTACCAGAAAAGCATATGGAAGTGATCTACTCAAGATGCTTGACAAAAGATGAACACTGAGCTACGGCTAATTCACATCATAACAGGTTCAAACAAGCATGGCAAAAGTGCAAAATATATCAGCTTCACAGACTTAGTGAAATTCTGAACATGGCAAAATCAGCATCGAGGAAGCAATGTTGAGCAAGCAAACGACATGCTACAGGAACTTATAATAGCAAAATAAGGCATGGCATGAATCTACTCAAAGCATAGAACAGAAGTCCCTTACTGACCATAAGCCAAAAAGGATCAGAAAATATAGTAACACCCATGTCAAAATAGAAAGTTTCGTTAACAGATTCAGCAACAGGGCATGGCAAAAACAGATAACAGGTAGTCATGTTTAAGAGCTCGATGCACTCACTACAGAGCATTACATGATAATCTAAGCATACATACTTCAAGAAGACATGGCATAGAAGTTATACATGGCAAGAACAACATCATAGCATACACGGATCAACCACAACAACCTTGGAAAAATTGAATAACATGTAAACAATCTGCGGAAACATTTTATAGCAAAAGTAGAGCTCGATTGACTCAAGCTAAGGCACTCCATAATTGCAAACAAGGGCATGGATGGATAGAGCATAACCATATGTTCAAAACATCCTTACTGAAGTATCTCAAAATATGCATGGATCTCTCGGTAGCATCAAGTTAACATGGCATAAAAATATCAGCTAAACAGGGGCTGAAATCAGCAACATCAAGAAGCCTAGTTTGCATGCTTGTGCTAGTCACCACAGAGATCACAAAAATACATGGCATACACCCCTGGAAAGATGGCATGGCATATTACAAAACACATGTAGGACTCAAGATCATAGGGTGCACACATCAATCATGGCAAAAATGACAAAAGTGCATGTTACATTAAGAAAGCGAAACTAACATCACATAGCCCTCTTCTAACAGCATTTGGGCATCAAGATGAGCTCAAATGAAAATGATGCAATGAGATGAAATGATCTACTCATCGAAGCGAACATTTTGACATATTACCGCATATGAAAGCAGATTCTGGGTGCAAAGTTATGTACGATGAAAATGCAACAAATATCACGAAAAAATGACTTAGAGATTTTTTTTTTGAGAGGAAAGTCAACCCTTGAGGATCCTTATCGGATCTGGCTCGATTCGCCCGGCGAATGACTTGGAGGAGAGGAGAGGCGCGGGCCGGAGGAGGCCTTGAGCGGGCGGAAAAAGCGGCGGGAGGAAGCGGGCTGAGGCCGGAGGCCAGCCTGACGGCAGGGAGGCTTGGCAGGCGGAGTCGAGAGCGGCAGACAGCGTGGCAGCTGACGGTCGGCAGCAATGGCCTTGGCAGGCTGTGAGGCGCCAGCGGCTGGCAATGAGCCCAGCCTGTGTGTGGGAGGCCCAGCGGCGATGTGGGCGGCACCAGACCACGTGGCAGCGTCTGAGAGGTGGGGCGGCGGACGTTGTCCGACCCGCTCGGACACGTCTGGCCAATGGTCTGGGATCTGCTAGGGTTAGGGGGAAGGATCCATGAATTTGGAATGGGGGTGTATATATAGGCATAGAGGGCTAGGAGAGTCCAAATGAGGTGCGGTTTCGCCCACGATCGTGATCGAGCAGACGGAGAGCATGGAAGTGACTTAGATGGGTTATTGGACTATTTTGGAGGGTGTTGGGCTGCAACTTAAAAGAGGCCTTTGCGAGGTGAGGTTAACCGTTGGAGTACCAAGCGAGCTCCAAATGACCCGAAACTTGACGGTGGTCTACGGTGGTATACCAAGGCCACTTGACAAACCTCGGTCCATTCGAGAAAGTTTAGTACCGCTCACGGAAAAAGCGTAAAAGGGGCCCGGGGGACATAAGTGCGGATTGCAAAAGCGGACAGCGGGAAAATGCTCGGAATCATGGGGCGAACACGTATGCAAATCGATGCACATGATGACATGATATGAAAATGCATGACATGGACAAAATGCAAAAGAAGAAAAACCCAACCACGGAGGAATATCATATCACAATGCGAAAATGGCAAGAGTTGGAGTTACAAATATGGAAAGTTACATCCGGGGTTATGACTGAATTAGGACGGCGTGACGAGGTTAGCTCCGATAGCGAGTGGGCACCCCACATCCGTGCAACCACCTCTCGCGGAACTCATTAGCGGGTGGAAACAAGTGAAGTCAATCCACAGGGCGCTGTCTCGTGCTTGGCGGCGAAGCTCACGCCACGCCCGAGCATTGAGTGGGGTCGACAAAGTAGAAGAAGAGAGAAGTAGGCGCAACAAAACAAGCGAGGAAGGATGCCCATCATTGCCTCACAAGCGAAAGCGAACCGAGGAGGAGTAATGGACTCGGGACCCGGATGCATCATGTGGATCGATGGTGGGAAAACACGGCATTGAAGAAATCGAGAGAAGGAGAACCAGCCCGCCAGGCGTCGCGAAATACCGGACCTCGGTGACTATCACAGTCGATGGAGAAGTGGGGCGGGGCCAAGCCGTCGTCCTCCGCATTCGTTGAAGGAGGTAGCAGAGCCGAACTGACCTTGCCCAAGCCCTCTAGATTGAGTATGATTGGCGAATTGACAGCGGAGCCGCCGCTGGCGTGGCCGAAGCGGAGGCAGGTTTCTTCCTTTCCTTCTTCGTGAGCCATGGCGTCGATAGGGGAGATCGAGGATTGGATTGGAAATGGAATTTGGAGTTGAGAGGGAAGGGCTGGGCGCTGAAGCGGCGAAGAGGGAGAGATGTGTGCGGCAGCGTGTCGCCTAGCAAGGCACGAAATAAGGGGCGTGGGAAACGAGTACGCCCGCGTCCAATCAACCATAGCGTCGCCCAAGGCCGCATCTTTATTAGGGCCCATGACAACCGCCCTGCCCTTCGCCTCTACTGCTCGGCCAAGTTCAGGCGCCGTGGGCCAGGAGACTCTTGTCGGCGTTACAGGAGCAGGGTCCCAGACTTGCACACTGCGGACTGCTGGCGTGGCTCAAAGGAGGCCAGGACAGCCCATCTTCATCAGCATAAGCTCAAGACCCTCGCGAGGCCAAGCCTCATGAGGTGGGCGACCAGAGAGCTTCCTCGAGCCGGCCTCATCGGTTGGCTCATGAGGGCCGGAGAGTTCAAGCGGGGTACCTGTGAGGTGCCCATGGCATAAACCATGGCGACCAAGGCGCCAGCCCGGCGTCCTCCTTTCCTCTTTGGTGCAAAGGGAGCAAGTGCGCGAGAGCATCAAACAAAGACATCCGTTTGATTGCAACAAGACCAAGACCAGCCCCAATGGTGGAAGGAGTCATCGTGGAGCCCAAGCGAGCGTCATCACGAGCCTTTGGCGGAGAGGACCAACTTTAGTCGAGGATAAGTGTGCCGTTGTTCCCCTTCAAAGTGGCCAATTGTTGGCACCCTTCCGCTCAATATTTTGGAAGAGGCCGGGGCCTTCATCTATATAAGTGAGCCAGACCACCATAGTAAAAAATAGGGACGATCGGATAGAGAGGATCCGGCATTTGGAATCGGAGAGAGACCCGATCCTCAAGCTAGGCGACGGGATACCATAGCAGTTCATCAAACCCACAGAAACAGAGACCCTTGCGAGGCTGTTCTTCCTATCTTATTCTTCATCGGCCCAGAGCAATCCACCACACCACAAACTAGGTAGGGTATTACACCACAGCGGTGGCCCGAACTAGTATAAATCTCATGTCTCTTGTGCTGTTCTTCCGAGTAGTTTTAGGACCTTGCGATTGGGCGAGTGCGAGGGCAGTGGAGGTTGGATCTCATGCGCATCCCGAGTTTGAACCTTAAGAGTGCGGAACCCGAAATCCGGCAAGGCTTGGAGTGCGGCTTGAGTTGAGGCCTAGAGGCCTCTGTCCATGACCACGAGGTGGCGGTCGGCCGTATCATCTTGCTGGTGATGTAGGTTTGGGTGCTTCCTCCTCTAATCGGGGTAGCAACTGCGTTTTAGGTAGCTCTTGGAGGCGCTCGAGTTCATACTCTTGACGCAAGGACTTGATCCATCTGTCAACTAGCAAGTCTTGGTCAGCTCTAAGTTGTTCTTTGCTTTTCTTGAGGCTGCTTATCGTGGCCATGAGCTGCGTTTGAAAGCGCTCTTGTTGACGGGATCCTCGGGCACAGCGAATTCATCGTCGTCGAGGCTTGCCTCATCTTGGAGGAGGCATGTAATTATCGTCCTCTACCTCTCTTTAGGCGCTCTCTCATGAGGGCTGGCTTCTCCATCCTCTATTTGAATCCTGCTTTGGAGGGGTTATCTTCAACCTTTATCTGGGTGTTATTGTCTCCGTGCGGAATCACGGTTTCTTTGTGGCGGGATTTAAGCGGCGCTTGACCTGGCGCTTAGGTTGTTTCTTGGAGGTCATCCTCCATTGTTCCATCGCCATTCCCATATTTGGGATGTCCACCATGTATATATGTGTATGGCGGTGGCCTTCCGATGCCACAATGGTAACTGGTTCTTAATCAAATCTCTGCATAAATCGTCCATACCGTCGATGTCTTGGTCAGTCGAGCATGTCGGTTAAATCATCGGCGGTTAGCTCTGAAGTGGGTGGTGGGTGGGCTTTGAATTTCTTCGTCGTCGCATCCCAACCTTCGACCATAATCCGGCGGGGCTCTCTGATAAAGAGAGACTTTAGTGAATTCGAGGATGTCGCCAAAGGGCAAGTCTTTGAAAGATGTCATGGCGATGAATTCCATGATCGGCGCCAATCGGATTCGATTGGGGCGAAGTATGTGAAGGTTGAGTCGAAGGAGTCCGGTACCTTGGAGTCTGAGCTTCGCAAAGGGCCAGGTAGGTGTCTGGCTCAATCACCGTGAGATCGTAGCCCCAAGCGGTGTCCACACTTGTCCTCGTCGGCGTGGTCGGCTCCGAGCCAAAGGTCGGGCGGACAACGTCTGACCTCGGGACACTTTGTTGTGCGAGCTAGATCATGCCCTCGTGACGGTCTTGGCGGCATGGCTCGAACCGTCGAAGATCAAGTCTCCGTGGGCGTTAGCCGTGTAGTTCAAACTTCAAATCGACACGGTGGCGAGGCGTAGCTTTCAATCTGCTCGGATGGCGGCGAATTGGCCCGATGTGAAAACCGAATCTGAAGATCTGTCGGGAGAAAAGTCTCACCTGGCGCATCATCGTTGATGATCGGAGGAGCCATCGGGCCTAAAGATGGCGACCGGGAGGAACTCTCAATGAAAGCACCAATGTCGGTGTCAAAACCGGTGGATCTCGCGTGGG
>JAHIAM010012790.1:0-12239 GCA_021605205.1 Aegilops longissima
TTAAAATATTACCTTACTGCGGCGTTTATCAAATTTGAGAGATGGGTCGTTGGCTTTAGCCCCATGCCACAGTCTTTGGGTGTTGGGATAAACTTGGCGCTCTTGTTCCCATTCTTGGGTCCATCGAGGCGCTCAGCATGCGAACAAGGCAACCGGACTTATAATGCTTGAACACTCTCACTTAGCCATAGAATTCTATAATTTTAAATTTCGTGAAGCCCTAGTATTAGGAAGACCGAGTTGAGGCGCTATCACGCCTTGGCGGACAATTCCGGCTCCTCGCTCTAAGCGGCATAAGTCTTTAGGGACCCGAAAAACCTCTCGAACAGCGACCGGCTCTCGCCCTATCATGACGGTCAGTTTTAGCTTTCTCTCTTGAGGTGCTCAACCCAGCTCAAGCTGGGCACAATCGCGATGGTTCTCCGGTGCTACCTTAGCCGATATAACGGAACATAAGGTACCAAAACACGGGGCAGGGCAAACCAACTATTGACCCAAGACATGATTGAGCCGATGCATATAATGCTATAAGTTAAGGTGCCGCACTTGTGAAAGTGTTGGACTTATCACACCATAATTTTGGGGTACTTAAGCCCCAGGTGTATTAGCGTACCAAAGTGTCAGGGTGCAACATGTCATGAAATGAACATATATATAGATAAAAATGTAATAATAGGCAAGAGATATATATTGGTTATTAAAAAGAAGCTGCAAATAAAAGCAGAATGATACAAATTGTGCGATAAGCAAGGGATGGGACTATTTAACATGTCCCCCTCCAGGGATAAGCTGGGGATGGTATGTAAAACAGGTATAATGCTCGTAGTAGAGACCACTGGACACTCAAGCATGATTTACGCTTCCCTGGCTGTTGCATCGTGTATTCGGTACGAATGCGGACAGGTCTTCGGAAGCAGAGTCCTGAAAGTAAGAAGAAAAAAAAAAAGAATGACACAATTGGGGCCCACAGTGCGGATGAGCCGCTGCAGGCGTGTCGTGGTCGTGCCCTCCCTTATGCCCATGGTATCTCGGGCGTAGTTATGCGCATAGTCGGCTTTGCAATTTCGCGAGGCTGGAGGTTGGGCGGATTACTCTGGCGATGCTTGAATCGTGCAGGCGGTCTTGTTTATGGTTACTCGGGCGGCTTGATAGTGTCCGGCCTTTTATGGCGGACTCGAGAACTCTGTGAGAGGCTGCTTTGCACCTCCGCCGCGAGGACGCCGTGTGCTCCTCCGTTCGGAGAAGCGTTCGGTGTTTCCATTGACCGTGATTACTCCTCGAGGGCTGGCATCTTGAGCTTGAGGTATCGTGGTGCGCACCGCATTGAACTTTACCGTCACGGTTCGTCCAAGCGATCGCGTGATAAGCCGCTGCGAGCGGGACTATGTCGAAGATTAACTCTTAGCGGAAGTTATCCGGGATCCGAAGACCACTTGAGTGTAAGCGAGCTCGTACAATTGGCCTCTAGACCGGTATGAGCGCCTTTAAAGGTGTCTTTGTAGGTTTAATCCTTGAGGGTCTATGCCCATTTTGCGCCTGTATCACGATAAAGCAGGTTCAGGCTGCTACCGCCGTCCATCGGGACTCTGGTGAGGTGAAATCCGTCAATAATTGGGTCAGAACCAATGCGGCGAAACCGCCATAGCCGGATGCTAGTGGGTGGTCCCTTGATCGAAGGTGATCGGGCAGGAAGACCATGGGTTGAACTTTGGGGCTGGCTCCATCAGCGTATCGTCCCTTAGCATGCCTTCCGCTCCCTTTTGGGTATATGGGTTGCGTATATCATGTTCACCGTCCGCACTTGTGGAAACCCTTGTCCTCTATTGTTCGTGTGGTGGGGCCCTTCCTCGTCATCGCTATACAGCCCCTTGTCATTGAGTTTGGCACTTAGCTGCTTGCTTGAACACCCAACAATCCCTGTTGGTGTGGTTGGCTGAGTTTTCGGGGGTGCCATGTATCGCTGCAAGCGATCGAGTATTCGGTCCAAGTTGGGCCAGGCCACTGGTATTCCTTTTGAATGGCTTCTTCCGCTGACGGGTTTAGAGCCTCTGAATCCGGCATTGACTGCTGTATCTTCATCATTATCGCCCGTTTATGCGGTGCTTGTTCTTATTCGATGCAACCTGCCATTGCTGCCCTTGGTATCCGAACTACGGGGTTTTGGTCAAGTTGTTACTCGAGCTAGCCAGCTGTCCTCTCCCGCTGCGGGTCATGGTGTTTAAGGGGCTGCCATGGAATTGGCTTTTCCTGTCCTAGGTGCCGGGGCAAGCCACTCGTCATGATGTTATGTTTGAAGGCTGCAAGGGCCTTGCATCCGGACGATCAACGATTTGATTTTTCTTTGTTAGGAAGTGTCTAGAATTGTCGAGACTCTTTTGGCTGCTGAATTATATGGCTAAGGTCATGGCGGTTCCTTTGTAATTTCCTTGGCCTTTGGGCCTGTTGAGCCAATCGGCTGGTCCTTTAAGCGGTGGGAGGTATTTGATGGCATGTAGATCATCACCCGGGGCCATGTGGATATGGAGGAGATAGTCCTCGATCCACGGGATCCAATGGTACCATCGTATGGATTCGATGTTTGGGTTTGAAGCCCTCGGGATTTGATGATCCATTACTTCATCTATGAAGCATAGTGGGTGTGTGGTGCCTCTGTTTGGGCTATATCATGACATAGCTCATATGAGCTTTGTCTCTTTGTTACCCGGCCGGCGGGTTTCTTTGTATCCGGCGTGATGGTTATCATCCGTGTGGGTTAGGAGTGCCCATGCGATCCATAGATCGATCTTCTGTTTGCCTTATCCTCCAATATATCTACTTAAGTCCGGCGTTTTGCCGGTTGGGTTCGGCGGAACCCTTGAGGTTGAACCTTTGGGGGTGCGGAGATCCAACCCTCCACCATCTCGTCCTCTGAATCGCGAGGACCTAAACTACTAAATAGAACAACACAAGCGGCCTTAAGATTTATACTAGTTGGGCCACCGTTGTGGTGTAATACCCTACTCTAGTTTGTGGTGTGGTGGATTGCCTCTTGGGGATGAGGAACGTCCGAGGGAAGAACAGCCTTGAAGTCATTCTTGGTGGGGTGATGAACTGCTAGGTGGTGTCTCGTTGCTCTAGCTTGAGGATTGGGTCTCTATCTCTCTCTCTGGATTCCAAATGCCGCCCCCCTACTTTGGTGGCTAGCTCTACTTATATGGCGAAGGCCCGGGCCTATCCCCAAATATTGAGGGGGCGCCAACAATTAGCCATTTGAAGGGGCAGCGGGTACACTTATCGACTAAAGTTGGTCCTCGCCCAAAGGCTGGTGATGGCGCCTACGGGCTCCACGATGACTCACTTCCAGCCGTTGGGGCTGGTCTTGGTCTTTTGCACCGAAGCAGGTGCCTTTGCTTGATGCTCTCGCTGCGCTTGCTCCCTTTGCCCAAAGGGGAAAGGAGGGACTGCCGAGGCTGGCCGCCCGGCGGCCTCTTGGCCGTTGGCCCGTCATGGGCACCTGGTGAGGTACCCGCCTTGAGCTCTCCGCCTCCTCATGAGCCTGCACGTGAGGTCGTGCTGAGGAAGCTCTTGGTGTCCGCCCAGCAATCTCAGCCCCTCGCGAGGTCTTGAGCTTGTGTTGATGAAGATGGGCTGTCTGGGCCTCCTTTGAGCCATGTCGTGAACCCGGGCAGGCAAGTCAGGGGACTCCCGTTCCCGAACACCAATAATAGCCCGGGCCCCCACCGAACGGCCCAAGCGAGGGCGAAAGGGCAAGTCGAGCGTCCGGGGCCCTAACAACCTGACCCTTAGGCGGACGTGGCGGTTGATTGGGCGTGTCTTTTCTCCCCCGATGCCTCGGTAACCTCCTGGATTCGACAAGTCCCCATGCGGGTTGGTCATGATTACCGGTGATCGTGGGGGCGGCGGACCCGCCCGGAAATAAGTCGGGCAAGGCGCCCTTCAGTCTATCCTTTCTTGTCTCCCTTCTTCTCCATGGCTCCACCAAGGAAGTTCTCTGCCGGGAAGAAGGGAAAGGGCCGCGGTCAAATCTTCTTCTCCTCCGCCTAACCGTGGTGGGTCGCCCCAAGCACCCGTGGCCTCCAAGGCGGTCCCCAGGGTCAGAGGCTCGGCGTGGTGACGGGGTGGCCATGGTCGGGCGTGCCCCGGCCGCGCGTCCCCGAGGCTCGCCTTCATGCTTTTGAAGCCTGCCCGGAGTTCATGGTGGGCGGAGGGCCGTCCGGCGTCCGGCTTCAGCTCCGTGCTTCCTCTGGGTGAGCTCCCGGATGGCGCCTGAGTGGCCTCTGGCTCCAGGCGGATAGCTCTTTGCAGCCGGGCCGTGGGCTTCTCCGGAGGTTCTGCTCTGGGGAACTGTTTTAAGCCCTTGGTGGCAGGCGTTCCCTCGCGCGTGGTCTCAGCGAGGTGCTCCACTTCAAGTATGATGGCGGCCCACCCTCTCGTGAGGTGTTAAAGGGGAAGGCCGGCCCGCATGGGGTGCTACCACGAGGGGCGGCAGCGGCCGAGGACTCAGCCCGGCCAGGCGGAGAGAGGCAGCAGGGTGGTGGCGATGCCGCGACTCCTCACCTTCACCGGCTCTTCTTGGTGGCGATTCTTCCAGCCCGGTCGTGGCCCAGCCCCAGCCCGCGCTTGCTTGAGGTGGCAGTGGGTCCCTTTCGAGTCACGCCCGGTGAAGCCGAGATGGAGTCGGAGCTCCGGGCTCGGGCCTTCAAGAGGCAAGCAGGCGTGCTTCACCTTCCATCCTTTTCCTTCCTTCTCTCCTGCGTAAAAAGGGAACAATGTGTGGCCTGTGAAGGCGTTTGAAAATTAATTTTGCTTTTGTTATCCGATCTGTTCCCTTCGCCGTCGCCCATTCCAAAGTGAACCCGGCCGTGGCCATGGGCGACCGACCGGCCCGTGCTCGCGTTGTCTTTGTGAGGCATGGTGGGAGGGTGCTCGGGTTGGACCGGGGCCATGAAAACTTGGCGATAGGGGTAGGAACACTTTCGCGGGGGCTCCAGGGCTTCCGCTTCATGAGTCCCAGCATAAAAATCGAGCAGGAGGCGAAATCCCGAAGAACCACAGACCAAAAAAGGCAATAGTTTTGATAAAAACTTCAAATCTGGATAACAGTCAAGCAGAAAGCAAATGAAAAAGCGCGTCCAGGCACCTAGTCTAGTCTTGACATCTTCTCACCGGCAGACTAGTGCTGCCACTGGCGTGGGAGAGGCCCAGGGCACGAGGCGGCACTCTGAGACTCAAAATGTACAGCCCCAACTCATTATTACGTGAGAGAGAGTGTCACGGGCGGCCGAACTTCACGGCGTTCGCCTTCCACGAGCTCCGGGCCTTTCTTGAGAAGCAAGCTTCATGGGCGTTTGCCCTCTTCACGAACTCGGGCCTTTCGAAACGAGCTACGAGCGTTCGTTCTTCACGAGCTACAGGGCCTTTTCGGGAGGTGAAGCTTCGGGCATTCGCCTTCTTCACGACTCGGGGCCTTTTCCAAAAGATGAACTTCACGAGGTCGCCTTCTTCCAGGGCTGGGCCTTTTCAAAAGATGAACTTCACGAACCTTCTTCACGAGCTCTGGGCCTTTTTAAAAGATGAACTTCACAGGCATTCGCCTTCTTCCACGAGCTCGGGGCCTTTTCCAAAAGATGAACTTCACTGGCATTTGCCTTCTTCCGCAGGCTCAGGGCCTTTCGAGAGTAAAACCTCGCGGAGTCTTGGATGTTCCACGCGTTACGTATGGGTACCCCCTCTTGAGTCTCCAAGCGCCGCGGAGCAGGCACGAAACATGAACAACAAGCTTGGTGGGCCCTCCACATGGGAGAGAACTTATCTGATCCCTCCACAGGAAGGACCCGTCGAAGCTCGAGGTCCCCTACCTCGAAGTTACAGGGGAATGGGGATGTTGCGGTAGTGGCGCTCGCCAGGTGCACCTTGGTACCTCGCCGCTGGCAGCCGACTTGGCTTCAGCGCTCCGCCCGGCACTGAGGTGCGTCCCCGCTGGCGTCTGCAGCGTTCCATCGAGCGCCCGGGACCCGCGTGGATCGGCAACTTGACCTCGTGAGGAGGACCGCCCGACTCCATAGACCGGGGAAGAAGGGGGTCTCCGGGTTGGCTTGGTTGCGGTTGTGCGGATGGACCACAACCGCAGCCAGCAGCTCGTCGTACCAGCCTGCATCATGAGCTTCGGTTTCTTCTTGAGCGTCCACGGTCTTGAGGCCTCTCGGGACCTCTGCATTAGCCCTTTCGGCCTGTCCATTGCTGCTTGAAGTGCATACGCCAAGCGTATATCTGCGTCCCAAAGGTTAGCCTGTCGTTTAAAAAGGATTCTTGATGAACTACGAACCCGTTGTCGGTGATGATGCGGTTCGGCACTCGAACCGGCTCATGATGCCCTTGATGAACTTGACCCTTGAGAACCAGCGGGGATGCGCGGACGGCCTCGACTTGACCCACTTGGTGAATTTGTCCTGGCTGCGTGAGGTAGCGATAGCCCTGGCGCCCGAGAGAAAGGGCCGAATGTCAGCCCCAGACGCGAATGGCCAAGTGAGGGGATGGTTTGCAGAACCTCCTGTTTGGTGGTGGATCTGCTTGCATGGAATTGGCAAGCCTCGCAAGCCTTCACGAGTTCGATTGGCGTCATTGAGCATGGGTAGGCCAATAGAAACCGCTGCGGAGCAGCCTTGCCGACAAGGGTCCGTGGCGATGAATGGTGCCCACAATCTCCGCCATGTATATCGCGGCAATTCCTTCCCTGTTCACTGGTGATGCGGCGGTAGGGATCGTCGTTCGGTCGTTTCGGTGAAGCTCTCCATCCATGATGTTGTATGCCGTGGCTTGCAGCGCCACGCTCTGCCTCTTCTTCCTTCTCGGCAAAGTTCCACTCGTTAAATAACTCTTGGCTCCATGATCCAGCTCTCCTCTTGAGGTTCCATCGTTAGGGCAGGGCGTGCTCTGAGGCTGGGCCACAGTGGGGCTCGAGGCAGGTGGCTGAGGAGCTCCTTCACGAGCTGTCTTTGTGCTTGATCTTGTGGCTTAGAGTGAGGGCTTGAAGGCGTTCCTCAAAAGCGCCCGGCTCACAGGGGTAACCTCACGGAGGCTCGTTTGGCGATGTCGTCGGCCTCTTGATTGGTGCCCATGGGGCCGCGTCTGCAGCTCAACCCCAGGCTTCTCCATCCTGCGGACCTCATGCAGGGTAAGCCTCCATGTGTTCATCTCTTGGCTCGTACACCTTGTTGGAGAAATTGTGAGGAGGTGTAGATAGCCCTTGATGGTAAGGCGCTTCACCCCAGGGCAGCGGCGGCCTTCAGGACCACTATCGGCCCCTCGTATTCCGCTATATTGTTGGAACCTTCTCGCCATCTTTGGAAACGAGTTGCTGGCATAGTAAAGCTTGTCTGGGCGGGGATATGAGCCTTGCCCGGCCCAACGCCTGCACTGGAGAATGCTTCATCGAGTACATGACCCAACCTTGCTAAGGCGCTTCGCTTCACAGGGAGAGGACCGATCCTCGCCCGGCCACAGGGCCGGTGCTTATCCACTTCGGCCACAAAATCTGCCAGTATGGCTCCCCCTTGATGACTCTGCTTGTCTTGAACTTCAGTTTGGAATGCTTGTAGCTCAATGTTCCACTCGGCGACCCTTCCGGCCGAGTTGGGGCTCCTGAGCACCCTCTCCGAGGGGTATGCAGAGACAACCTAGATTGGATGACCACAGAAGTAGTGCCACCAGTTTCTTGTGAAGCCACCAGCAACGAGGAGGAGCTTGCGGCATGGGGTACCGTGCCCTCGCATCCGTAACTGGTCTTGTGAAATACACGGGTGCTCGGCGAGAGTTAGGGGTGTCGGTGCTAGTGGCGTCTTCGGAGGGCTGTGGTGCCTCGGCGAGCATGCGCGCCTCCGGAAGTTGGGTGCTTGGATGGGAGGCCTCCCCGCCCTTGAGTGCGCTTCTGCTGCTGGCAGGTGATCTTCTTCCATTCACCGGTCTGGCTTACGCTAGTTCCTTCGATTCGGTCTTGCCTTAGCTCGGGTGGCAGCCCGTGGCCTTGGCTGGCGCTCCTCCCTAGCTGCCACGGAGCAGCGCTGAAGTGAGTAGGGAGTGGCGAGTAGAGTACCAAGGGCTCCACGGTAGCGAGGCCACCATCACGGAGGCTGGTGAAGGTACCTCTTGAGGTCTTGAAAGCAGCTTTGTCGGCCTCTTGATCCATTCGAAGGGCCATTTTTCTTCATCGGTGGAAGAAAGGCGCGCCCGCTCCCTGTCCCGGAGATGAAGCGGCCCAGCACCGTTCTGGCGTCCGTGAGCCTACGCATTTCCTGAGGGTCTTGGTGGGCTCATGTCTTTTGCCTTGACCTTTGCAGGTTGGCCTCGATGCCTCGGTGGGACACGAGAAACCCGAGGAGCTTGCTGAGGAACTCAAACACACACTTCTCGGGTTGAGTCGCGGACTCAACTGCGTTGAGCTCGCGAAGGCTTCTTCCAGGTCTTGTCAAGGTCTTGGCCTCGCGAGACTTCACCATGATGTCGTCGACGTATGCCTCCACATTCTTCCAGCTGTGGGCCCAAGGTGATGTGCATGAGCATTTGGAAGGTTGCCTGCGTTGCGCCCAGAATGGCATGCAGGTATAGTGATACACTCCACACCTGGGGTTAGGAAGGCCGTATTCTCCCGTCTTCCACGCCATCTTGATTTGGTGATACCGAAGAAGCGTCCAAGAAGCACAATAGGTCACACTTTCGGCGGTGGAATCGGCGATCTGAGTCGATCTTGAGGGGGAGAAGCGGATCATGCGGGCATGCTTTGTTGAGTTGGTGCGATCGACACACATGCGCTCCTTTCCTCCTTCTTTGGCACCCTGCAGGGTTGGCCAGCCAATCAGAGTGTCGGACCTCGTGAATAACCCCAAGGCTTCTGGCTTGGGTCTCTTGAGCGATGAAGGCCTGCTTTTCGTTGGACTGCCTTCGCTTTCTACTTCTGGGGCGCGCGTTGGGGCTACGTTGAGGTGGTGCTCGATCCGCCCGTGGAATCCCGCCAATGCCATCGGGCTCCCGGTGAACACCTTCTTGTTACGCGCAGGGAACTTGACAAGGGCTTCCTCTGTTAGGGCTCGAGGTTGGCGCCTATGGTGAAGGTGGCGTTTGTGGACCCGTCCTCATCGATAGGTATCTGCTTGGTCTCCGCCTTGTCTTGGTGAACAACTGCTTCTTCTTGGTGGCGCAGCCCCTTGGGCTTAGGGGCTTCGCATGGTGGGCTGTCTGCGGCCGACGTCTGTGAGGTGAAACTGGCCTTTCGCGTACACTTACATGTATCCCCGGAGCAGTGAGGGGCATTGCTTCTCCGGGCATCTTCATGAGGTTGTACCTCGGGTGGAGTTCTGACCATGAATTTGGCCAATGTTGGATAGCCAAGGATGGCATTATAGGGAGGCCGATGGGGGCGATGTAAGTCGACCAGTTCCGTGCGGAAGTTGTCGTAGGTGCGAAGGTCACGGAAGCGGATTTTCCCCAAGGCTGGATGACCCTCCTCCTACACCGAAAAAGGCCGGGTGGGCAGCAACCGCTCCTGGAAGTATCTGAGAGGAGGTTGAAGGCCTCGGCCCGAAATGCGTTGAGGCGAAGCGCCGTCGTCGATGAAGTCTGGTGGCGGCGACACCGGATGGTGGGTGTCGCGAGCGGGGAAGGCGCTTGAGAGCCGGCGAGTTGGTGGGGTGGTCTTGAGAGTGAAGGTCCGCCCGGCGATGGCTCTGTCGGCTGAGGAGCCCCGCAGCGTGGGCGGCGCCGACCAGCGGACGAATGTCTTGACATGGCGGTGGTAGGCGGCGCCTCAGGAACCCGCGAGGAGCTGCGACGAGTGGGGAGCCGGTCTTGAGGTGGGTGACCGGAGGCAGCGGCCCCTCCATGGTCGCCGGGCGCCAGGATGATGCTTTGTTGCCCGTCCCCGCCGGGCGATTGCGGTGTTAGCGGCAGTGTGCGAGCGTCGGCGCCCGCCGATGGGGAGGCTGTCTGGCGACATAGGAGCGAAGCGACTCGGCGCTTCCGTAGGCAGGCCAGCAGCATCGAGACATAGTGCTTGGTGGTCGGGGAAGACAGGCGATGACGAAGGCAGGTCTGGCGCACCTACTGATGCGCCAAATATGGATTCGGGTTCAATGAGACCCCAGAGATTGAACTGCTGGGAGTGCGGCGGAGATCCAACCCTCCACCGTCTCGTACCTCGCCCGAATCGCGAGGACCTAAACTACTAAATAGAACGAGCCTGAGGCGCAAGATTTATACTAGTTCGGGCCACCGTTGTGGTGTAATACCCTACTCTAGTTTGTGGTGTGGTGGCTTGCCTCTTGGGCTGATGAGGAGCGATGCAGGGAAGAACAGCCTGCGAGGGTGCATTCTTGGTGGATGATGATGCTAGGTGGTGTCACGTCGCTCTAGCTTGAGGATTAGTCTCTATCTCTCTCTCTCTGGATTCCAAATACCCGCCCCCCTACTTTGGTGGCTAGCTCTGCTTATATAGGCAGAGCCTGGGCCTCTCCCAAATATTGAGTGGGAAGGCGCCAACAATTGGCCATTTGAAGGGACAGCGGTACACTTATCGACTAAAGTTGGTCCTCCTTGCCAAGGCTCAGTGATAGCGCCTACTTGGGCTCCAGATGACTCCCTTCCAGCCGTTGGGGCTGGTCTTGGTCTTGTTGCACGAAGCGGTGCCTTTGCTTGATGCTCTCTCTGCGCTTGCTCCCTTTGCACCAAGGGAAAGGAGGGCCTCTGTGAGCTAGCTCTGGCGCCCTTGGCGTCATGGCTTGCGTCATGGGCACCTCGAGGTACCACCCTTGAACTCTCGCCTCCTCATGAGCCGGGCTGATGAGGCCGTGCTGAGAAGCTCCTGTCGTCCGCCCGTGAGGCTTGGCACCTCGCGAGGTCTTGAGCTTGTGTTGATGAAGATGGGCTGTCCTGGGCCTCCTTTGAGCCACGCCTGAGGCCTGAGCGAGCAAGTCGGGGACCCCGTTCCATACGCCGACCGTTTCCGTGCCTTGGTACTTTTGGGCGTCGGGGTGTGAAGCTGGCGGAGGCCGAGAGGCTTCTCTCTCGACCAGCAGGGTGGCAGTCTGCCATGTCATCTGTTGGTGACTTGGGTGCTTCCTCCTCGGTCGAGGCAATGTCCTGCGTTTGGGGTAGCTTTTGGAGGCGTTGAGTTCATACTCTTGACTGCGAGGACTTGAGTCCATCTCGCTAGCAGGTCTTAGTCAGCTCTAAGCTGCTGTTGCTTTTCTTGAGGCTGCCCGTGGCCGTAAGCCTGCATTTGAAATGCTCTGTTAGGGGATCCTCGAGCCGGCGAATTCGTTGTCGTTGAGGCTTGCCTCATCTTGGAGGCCGCATAATTATCGCCCTCTACCTCTCTTTACGCCCTTGTGTGGGACTTATCTCCCTCCTCCTGCGCTGAGTCCTGCTTTGGAGGGTTGTCCTCACCTGTCAAGGTATTATATCTCCGTGCGGAATCACGTTTTTGTTGTGGCGGGATTTAGGCGGCGCCGGCGTCGGCGCTTGTTGCTTCTTGGAGGGTCATCCTCCGTTGTTCCATCGCCGTTCCCATCTTTTGGATGTCCACCATGTATATGCGTATGCGAGGTGGCCTTCCATTCCTAGGCGCTGGGTCTTGAGTAATCTCCGGCATCGTCGTCCATCTGTCGATGTCTTGGTCGAATCGAGCATGTCGGTTAAATCATCGCGGTGGCTACAAAGTGGGTGGTGGGTGGGTGTTGAATTTCTTCATCGTCGCATCCAACCTTCGGACGTAGTCCGCAGGCTCTCCGGATAAAGAGAGACTTTAGTGAATTCAGGATGTCGCCAAAGGGCTAGTCTTGAAAGATGTCCGGATGAACTCCATGACGGCGTAATCGGATTCGATTGGCGAGTGAGGTTCGAGTCGGATAAGTCGGCACCTTGCGATCCACGGTCTTCCATAAAGAGCAGGATTGTGTTCGGCTCAATCGCTGTAGAGATTTCAGCCCGGTGGTGTCAACCAACCATCCTCGATCGGCGAATCGGCTCGAATCAATGTTGGGCGGACACTAATCGCCTCGGACACTTGGGCGAGTTAGTCATGCCCATCGAGATAGTGCGGAGCAGGCTGCGCTCGAACCGTCGAAGATCAAGTCTCCGGACATCGTCCGTATAGTTCAAACTTCAAATCTGACCGTGGGGTAGCTTTTCGATCTGCTCGGATGGCCTGCGAATTGCCCGGATGAAAGCCCGAATCCGAAGTCGGGGAA
>JAHIAM010012792.1:0-18574 GCA_021605205.1 Aegilops longissima
GTGTGAGAGCGAAATCAAGGAACATAACACGGTATGGGAAACTAGGGTGGCAAAGTGGAACAAAACACCGGGCATAAGGGGCCTTCCACCCTTTACCAAATATATAGATGTATTAATTATAGCGAATATATTGTGATATCCCTAACAAGTAAACATGTTCCAACAAGGAACAACATCTCCATGTTCAACAAGGAACAAACTTCTTCCCAACTAAAGCGCTATAAGAGGAGCAAAGCGGTAAATAGCCAATCAGCGGTTTGCTAGGAAAGGATGGTTAGGGGCTGACATGGCAATATGGGTGGCATGATATAGCAAGTGGTAGGCATCGCATAGGCATAGCAAAAAGGCGAGCAACTAGCATAGCAAAGATAGAAGTGATTTGAGGTATGGTCATCTTGCGCAAAGTTCTCAGAGTTGTCGAAAGCTTGATCCCAAAGGCGTTCTCAACAGGTTCCTTGTTCACGTACCGTCTCGGCTCTCCAAAGCAACAACACAAACAAAGGAACCACAATAAATCACGGTGCAATGCACAATCAACATGATGCAAAACATGACATGATATGCATGATGTGATATGCAATGCTTATGTGGCTCCGGAAGGTAAATGATGAACCAGGCATCAACGGCAAACCAAGTATGCCACTGGAAAGATGAGATGATTTGGTTGAAATCGATATAAAAGATCACGGAATCGGATGCGGTTTGGAAATGACAAGCAAAACAAGAATGGCACAAATCTGCCATTAACAGCATGATGCCACTTAGCAAGCAAAATTAATTAAGCTACTGCACCCAAACGTACCAACAAAGTACATGACAGTGATCTACACAAGATGCTCGACAAAAGATGAGCACTGAGCTATAGCTAGTTCACATCATAACAGGTTCAAACAAGCATGACAAAAGTGCACAAAATATCAGGCTGGACATGGCAAAAACAGCATCGGTTGCAATGTTCAGAGCAAGCTACATGCTACAGGAACTTAAAATAGCAAAACATGGCATGGCATGAATCTACTCAAAGCATAGAACAAAAGTCCCTTACTGACCATAAGCCAAAAAGGTTAGAAAATATAGTAACACCCATGTCAATATTGAAAGTTTAGTTAACAGATTCAGCAACATGACATGTCAAAAACTGATAACAAGTAGGCATGTTTACAAGCTCAATGCACTCACTACAGAGCCTTATATGATAAACTAAGCATAATACATCAAGAAGACATGACAAAGAAGACATAAATGGCAAGAACAATAACATAGCATACATGGATCAACCACAACAACCTAGGCAAAATTGAATAACATGTAAACAATCTGCCGGAAACATTTGATAGCAAAAGTAGAGCTCGATTGACTCAAGCTATGGCACTCCATAATTGCAAACAAGGGCATGGATGGATAGAGCAAGACATGTTTTCAAAACATCCTTACTGAAGTATCTCAAAATATGGGATCTCTCGGTATCATCAAGTTAACATGGCATCAAAATCAGCTAAAGCGGCTGAAATCAACAACATCAGGACACCTACTTTGCATGCTTGTAGTCACCACATAGATCACAAAAAACATGGAATACACCTGGAAATTGGCATGGCATATTACAAAACACATTAAGGACTCAAATTCATAGGGTGCACACATTAATCATGGCAAAAATAACAAAAGTGCAAGTTCTTTAAAAACAAACTAACATCACAGCACTCTTCTAACAGCATTTCAGGCATCAAGATGAGCTCAAATGAAAATGATGCAATGGAATGAAATGATCTACTCTTGAGGCGAACATTTTGATATATTATCCGCGCAAAATGGATCTCGATGCAAAGATACACTGGAGAAAATGCAACAAAATAACAATAGATGCAAAAATAACAGAAAAAAAAAAGGAGAAAGTCAGCGGGCTCCTCGGACCCGATCGGATCGGCCGGGATCGGGTAATGGCCCAAGGCGTGGTAGCCAGCGCCAGGAAGGAAAGGGCCGAGGCCTCGCCGGGGGAATCGCCGTGAAAGTGGCCTTGGCGGGCAGTGGCGCCGGGGCGGGAAACCGCCGGAGAAAGCCTTGACAGCGTGGCGGGAGGCTGGACCGGCCGGTTGGGCCGAAACCCGGCGGGCGGCGGCGGGCGCTTCAGCCTGGCGGCCGGGCGGGCCCGTGGTCCGGGAAATGGGGGCCAAGGCGGTGGCGTGGCAACCCGGTTGGCACCGGCGGGTGGGCGGGCGGGTCGGCTCGCCGGGCGATGTCGGCCCGGGAAGGGCAAATTTTAGGGTTTGGGGTGGAATGATCCGGATTTTTGGGGAGGTGTTTAAATAGGCAAGAAGCTAGGAGAGTCCAAATGAGGTGTAGTTTTCGTCCACGGATCGTGATCGAGCAACGGGAAACATGGAAGTGACTTACATGGGTTATTGGGCTGTTTTGAATGTTGGGCTGCAACAAAAGGCCCTTTGCGAGGCGGTTAACCGTTGGAGTACCAAGCAGCTCAAATGACCGAAACTTGACCGGTGGTCTTGGGTGGTATACCAAGGCCACTAGACAAACCTCGGTCCATTTCGAGAAGGTTTAATACCCTTTCGGAAAAGCGTAAAAGGGACGCCGGGAGATAGGAGTCGGGATTGCAAAAGCAACGGAAAAACTCGGAATCATGGGGCGAACACTTATGCAAATCGATGCACATGATGACATGATAAAATGCATGACATGGACAAAATGCAAAATGAAAAACCCAACCACGGAGGAATATCATATATCAATGCGAAAATGGCAAGAGTTGGAGTTACAAATATGGAAAGTTACTTCCGGGGTGTTACAACACTCCACCACTACAAGGGATCTCGTCCAGATCTAGGGCTGAAAAGAACTCCGGATATTGGGGAGGTGATCCTCCGCTCCCGGTGGCTTCTCGGTGGAATGGTGTGACCACTTCACTTTCAGGAATTTGATTGACTTGTTGCGAGTCTTGCGCTCGGTTTCTTCAAGAATAAAGGCAGGGGTGCTCATGATAAAGATATCTTCTTGAAGGTCAATCTCTTGAAGTTGATAGTGCGTTCAGGAGTCTTGAAGCACTTGCGAAGGGTGACCGTGAAACACATCGTGGCGTTTGCAAAGTTGGATGGAAGCTCAAGTTGATGGCGAGATCGCCTCTTTTGCCAATGATCTTGAAAGGACCCCGTATCTAGGTGCAAGCTTCCCTTTGATACCAGCGGCGAGTGCCTTTCATTGGAGGCGGAGGTAGACATGGTCTCCGATTTCAAAAGCCACATCCGGTGCTTATCATCATAATAGCTCTTCTGGGCGATTAACGGGCTTTGAATTCTCACGAATGACTTGGCACATTTCTTACATACGTGATCAAGTCGTTGCCAAGAAGTTGGCGTTCCTTCTCGGACCAATTGAGAGAATCGGCACTTTCGCCATAGAAATTTCGAATGGGGCCTTGCCGAACTTCAAAGGAAGGCTGTTGTTGTAGGATAACTCCATATGGAAGACAATCTTCCCTTCATACAAGGAAAGACACGCCCGAGCATATCTTCAAGGATTTGATTTACTCCCAACTTGGCCACTTGTTTGAGGATGGAAAGGTTCTTTAAAGGAATGTTGGTTCCCATGGCCTTGAAAAGAATCCCAAAACTTGGAGGTAAAGATGCTGCCACGGTTGAAGAGATCACTTGTGGAATGCCGTGCAAGAGACAATCACGGAGGTTAAGCTCTTAAGCCCAGGCTGTGATGGATTCTTTGAGAGGAAAAAATGAGCCACTTTAGTAAGCTTGTCAAATGACAACGAAGATAGCATCATTTCCCGCTTGGACTTTGGAAATCCAGTCATAAGTCCATCTCAATATGATCAAACTTCCATTCGGAATAGCAAGAGGTTGAAGGAGACCAGCTGGTCTTTGGTGTTACCTTTCACTCTTTGCGGACATCACATGAAGGAAATATGCCCTAGAGGCAATAATAAAGTTATTATTTATTTCCTTATATCATGATAAATGTTTATTATTCATGCTAGAATTGTATTAACGGAAACATAATACATGTGGAATATATAGACAAGCAGTGTCACTAGTATGCCTCTACTTGACTAGCTTGTTAATCAAAGATGGTTATGTTTCCTAACCATGGACAAAGAGTTGTTATTTGATTAACGGATCACATCATTGGTTGAATGATCTGATTGACATGACCCATTCCGTTAACTTAGCACCCGATCGTTTAGTATGTTGCTATTGCTTTCTTCATGACTTATACATGTTCCTATGACTATGAGATTATGCAACTCCGTTTACGGAGGAACACTTTGGGTACTACCAAGCGTCTGGCATGCTGGGTGATTATAAAGAAGTACTACGGTGTCTCCAAAGGCAGATGTTGGGTTGGCGTATTTGAGATTAGGATTTGTCACTCCGATTGTGGGAGGTATCTCTGGCCCTCTCGGTAATACACATCACTAAGCCTTGCAAGCATTACAGCTAATGAGTTAGCTGTGAGATGATGTATTCGGAGCGAGTAAAGAGACTTGCGATGCGAGATTGAACTAGGTATTGGATACCAAGCGATCGAATCTCGGGCAAGTAACTATACCGATGACAAAGGGAACAAGCTATGTTGTTATGCGGTCGACCGATAAAGATCTTCGTAGAATATGTAAGAGACCAATATGGGCATCAGGTCCGCTATTGGTTATTGACCGAAGGCGTGTCTCGGCCATGTCTACATTGTTCTCGAACCGTAAGTCCATGCACAAGGTTTCGATGCGGTTATATTATGAGTTTATGTATTTTGATGTACGAAGGAGTTGAGTCCGGATGTGATCACGGACATGGCGAGGAGTCTCGAAATGTTGAGACATAAAGATTGATATATTGGGCGGCTATATTCGGACACGGAAAGGTTCGGAAGTTTCAGGAAAAAAGTCTGGGAGGGTTCTGGAACCCCGGAAGTAATGGGCCTTATTGGGCCAAGAGGGAGAGGGCTGCACGGAGGTGGCGCCCCCATGGGGAGTCGAATTGGACAAGGAGGAGGCGGCCCTCTCCCTCTCTTTCCTTCCCCTTCCTTCTTCCTAGTAGGACTAGGAAAGGCGTCCTACTCCTACTGGAGGAGGACTCCCCCTCCTTGGCCGCGCCTCCTAGGGCTGCGGCCCTCCCTTGCTCCTTTATATCCGGGGCAGGGGCACCCTAGAACACACAAGTTGATCTTCGTGATGTTCCTTAGCCGTGTCGGTGCCCCCTCCACCATATTCCACCTCGGTCATATTGTGGCGGTGCTTAGGCGAAGCCACCATGATAGAACATCAAGATCGTCCTGCCGTCGTCTTGTGGAACTCCTCCCGGCGCTTTCTGGATCGGAGCCGGGGATCGTCATCGAGCTGAGCGTGTGCCAAGAACTTCGGAGGTGCGATGCGGTGCTTGGATCGGTCGGATCGTGAAGGCGTCGACTACATCAACAGCGTTGATATAACGCTTCGCTTTCGGTCTCACGAGTGCGTGGGCGGACCTCTCCTCTCGTTGCTATGCCATCACCATGGTCTTGCGTGTTTGTAGGAAATTTTTGAAATTACTCGTTTCCCCACGTGGCATCGAGCCTGGTTTTATGCGTTGATGTCATATGCGAGTAGAACACAAGTGAGTTGTGGGCGATATAAGTCATCTGCTTACCAGCATGTCATACTTTGGTTGGCGGTATTGTGAGATGAAGCGGCCGGACCGACATTACGCAGCAGCTTACGCGAGACTGGTTTCACCGCTTCGAGCACTAGTTGCTTAAAGGTGACCGGTGGTGTCATCTCTCACTTTAGTTGAACCGAGTGTGGCTCGCCGGTCCTTCGAAGGTTAAAACAGCACTAACTTGACAAATTATCGTTGTGGTTTTGATGTGTAGGTGAGATTGGTTCTTGCTTAAGCCCGTAGCAGCCACGTAAAATTTGCAACAACAAAGTAGAGGGCGTCTAACTTGTTTTTGCAGGGCATGTTGTGATGTGATATGGTCAAGACATGATGCTATATTTTATTGTATGAGATGATCATGTTTTGTAACGAAGTTATCGACAATGGCTGGAGCCATATGGTTGTCGCTTTATTGTATGAAATGCAAGCCGTAATTGCTTTACTTTATCACTAAGCGGTAGCGATAGTCGTAAAGCAATAGATGGCGTGCGACAACGATGCTACGATGGAGATCAAGGTGTCGGCCGGTGGCGATGGTGATCACGCGGTGCTTGGAGATGGAATCACAAGCACAAGATGATGATGGCCATATCATATCACTTATATTGATTGCATGTGATGTTTATCTTTTATGCATCTTATTTTGCTTTGATTGCGGTAGCATTTTAAGATGATCTCTCACTAAAATTATCAAGTAGTGTTCTCCCAGTATGCACCGTTGCCAAAGTTAAATGGTGCGAGACACCACGTGATGTTGGGTGTGATAAGCTCTCGTCCATCTAGCAGGTGCAAGCCAGTTTTGCACCTGCAGAATACTCGAGTTATACTTGCGAGCCTAGCATATGCAGATATGGCCTCGGAACACGGAGACCGAAAGGTCGGCGTGAATCATATAGTAGATATGATCAACATAAGATGTTCACCATTGAAAACTACTCCATCTCACGTGATGATGGGTTATGGTTTAGTTGATTTGGATCACGTGATCACTTAGATGACTAGAGATGTCGTCTAAGTGGGAGTTCTTAAGTAATATGATTAATTGAACTTTAATTTATCATGAACTTAGTCTGGTAGTATTTTGCAGATTATGTTGTAGATCAATAGCTCGTGTTGTTGCTTCCCTATGTTTTTATATGTGTTCCTAGAAAATTGTATTGAAAAATGTTAGTAGCAATGATGCGGATTGGATCCGTGATCGAGGTTTATCCTCATTGCTGCCTGAAGAATTATGTCCTTAATGCACGCTAGGTGAGATCTATTGAAGGAGCGGATGCATACGTTATGAGCGTTTGGCTAGCTCAATATGATGACTACTTGATAGTTTAGTGCACCATGTGCTGGCTTAGAATCGGGACTTCAAAGGCGTTTTGAGCGTCATGGACCATATGAGATGTTCGGAATTGAAGTTAATATTTCAAGCAAATACCGAGTTGAGAGATATGAAGTCTCCAACAAGTTCTATAGCTAAAAGATGGAGAGAATCGCTCAACTAGTGAGCATGTGCTCAGATTATGCAGGTACTTTAATCGCTTGAATCAAGTGGGAGTTAATCTTCCGGATAAGATAGTGATTGGAATTCTCTGTCAATCACTAAGTTACTAGAACTTCGTGATGAACTAAATTCAAGGATAAAAGATTCCGAGCTCTTGGCGATGTTGAAATGCGAAGGTAGAAATCAGAAAAGAGCATCAAGTGTTGATGATTGACAAGACCACTAGTCTCAAGGAAAAGGGCAAAGGGAAGAGGAGAACTTCAAAGGAGCGGCAAGCAAGTTGCTGCTCGGTGAAGAAGCCCAAGTCGGATCTAAACCAAGACTAAGTGCTTTTCTCAATGGAACTGGTCACAAGCGGAACTACCCCAAGTATTTGGCGGATAAGAAGGATGGCAAAGTGAACAAAGGTATATTTGATATACTGAATTGATTGTATTTTACTAGTGTTAGTAGCAACCCCTCGGTATTTGATATTGGTTCGGTTGCTGGTAGTAACGAAATGGGAGTTGAGAATGAGCGAAACTAGTTGAAGGGAACGATGAGTGTTGGGTAGTTCCAAGATTGATATGAATCATACACTCCTATACTTGGGATTAGTGTGGAACCTAAATAAGTGTTATTTGGTGTTGAGCATAAATATGATTTGATCATGTTTATTGCAATACAATTATTCATTTAAGTAAGAGAATAAATTGTTGTTACTTTTACATGAATAAAACCTTATATGGTTACACACCCAATGAAAATGGTTTGTTGGATCTCGATCGTGTGATACACATATTCATAATATTGAAACCAAAAGATGTAAAGTTAATAATGATAGTGCAATTTATTTGTGGCTTTGCCGTTTGAGGTCATATCGGTGTAAAGCGCATGAAGAAACTCCATGAAGATGGATTTTTGAAATCACTTGGTTATGAATCATTTGATGCTTGCGAACCGTGCCGTTTGGGCAAGATGACTAAAACTCCGTTCTCGGAACAATGGAACAAGCTACTTGACTTATTGGAAATAATACATACCGATGTATGCGATCCAATGAGTGTTGATGCTGTGGCAAGTATCGTTATTTTCTAACCTTCACATGATGATTTGAGCAATATGAGTATATCTACTTGATGAAACATAAGTCGAAATAGTTGAAAGGTTCAAAGAATTTCAGAGTGAAGTGGAAAATCATCGTAACAAGAAAATAAAGTTTCTGCGATCTGATCGCGAAGCGAATAATTGAGTTCTGAGTTTGGTCTTCAATTAAAATAATGTGGAATAGTTTTACGCTCCACAGGAACACCACATCATAATGGTGTGTCGAACATCATAACCGTACTTTATTGGATATAGTACAATCTATGATGTTTCTTACCGATTACCAATATCGTTTTGGGATCATGCATTAGAGACAGCTGCATTCACGTTAAGCAGGGCACCATCTAAGTCCGTTGAGATGACACAATATGAACTATGGTTTGGCAAGAAACCAAAGTTGTCATTTCTTAAAGTTTGGGGCTGCGATGCTTATTGAAAAGTTTCATCTGATAAGCTCGAACCCAAATCGGAATCGTCTTCATAGAATACCCAAAAGGAAATTGTTGGGTACACCTTCTATCACAGATCGAAGGCAAGACATTCGTTGCTAAGAATGGATCTTTTCTAGAAAGGAGTTTCTCTCGAAAGAAGTGAGTGGGAGGAAAGTAGAACTTGATGATAATTGTACCTTCTCCCTTATTGGAAAGTAGTTCATCACAGAAATTTGTTCTGTGACTACTACACCAATTAGTGAAACTAATGATGATTCATGTAACTCAGATCAAGTTACTACGAATCGTAGGTAAACGAGTGAGATCCGCGAGTGATGCGGTAATCCTGTTACGGAAGTCATGTAACTAGACCATGATGAACCTCGAACTATGAGAGCGATGATGAGCCAGATTCAGCGAAATGGTTTGAGGCCATGAAATCGAGATGAGATCCATGTATGAGAACAAAGTGTGGACTTTGGTGGAGTTGCCCAATGATCGGCAAGCCATAGAAAATAAATGGATCTTCAAGAGGAAGGCGGACGTTGATAGTAGTGTTACTATCTACAAAGCTAGACTTTCGAAAGGGTTTTGACAAAGTTCAAGATGTTGAATACAATGAGATTTTCTCACTCGTATCGATGCTTAAATCTGTCGAATCATGTTAGCAATTGCGCATTTATGAAATCGGCAAATGGATAAAAGAACTGCATTCCTTAATGGAGTTATTAAAGAAGAGTTGTATGTGATGCAACCAGAGGTTTTTGATCCTAAAGGTGTTAACAAAATGTGCATCTATGGATTTGGTGCAAGCATCTCGGAGTTGGAATATCGCTTTGATTAGTTGATCAAAGCATATAGTTCTCTGAACTTGCGGTGAAGCATTTACTAGAAAGTGAGTGGGAGCACTACAGCATTTACGATAAGTATATGAATGACATATTGTAGATCGGAAATAATGTAGAATTATTACGCAAAGCATAAAGGAGTGTTTAAAAGGAGTTTTTCAAAGAAAGACCTCGGTGAAGCTACTTACATATTGAGCATCAAGATCTATAGAGATAGATCAAAGCAGCTTGATAAGTTTTTTCAATGAGTACATACCTTGACAAGATTTTGAAGTAGTTCAAAATGGAGCAGTCAAAGAAAGTTCTTGCCTGTGTTACAAGGTGTGAAATTGAGTAAGACTCAAAACCCGACCACGGGAGAAGATAGAATGAGAATGAAAGTCATTCCCTATGCCTTGGCCATAGGTTCTATAAAGTATGCCATCTTTGTACCAGATCTATGTATACCCTACGAGTTTGGCAAGGGAATACAATAGTGATCTAGGGTAGATCACTGGACGTGTCAAAATTATCCTTAGTGGAATAAGGATATATTTCTCGATTATGGAAGTGGAAAAAGGTTAAATGTAAAGGGTTACGTCGATGCAAGTTTTGACACCGATCTGGATGACTCTAAGTCTCGATCTAGATACATATTGAAAGTGGGAGCAATTAGCTAGGGTAGCTCCGTGCGAGCATTGTAGACATAGAAAATTGCAAAATACATAGGGATCTGAATGTGAAAGACCATTGACTAAGATTATCTCACAAGCAAAACATGATCACACCTTAGTACTCTTTGAGTGTTAATCACATAGCGATGTGAACTAGATTACTGAATCTAGTAAACCTTTTGGATGTTGGTCACATGGCGATGTGAACTATAGGTGTTAATCACATGATGATGAACTATCGATGTGAATCACATGGTGATGTGATCTAGATTATTGACTCTAGTGCAAGTGGGAGGCTGAAGGAAATATGCCTAGAGATGCCATGGCCTTGAAAAGATCCCAAAACTTGGAGGTAAAGATGCTGCCAGTGCGAAGAGATCACTTGTGGAATGCCGTGCAAGAGACAATCACGAGGTGTATAGCTCCCAAGCGGAGCTCTTGTGATGGATTCTTTGAGAGGAAGAAAATGAGCCACTTTAGTAAGCTTGTCAATGACAACGAAGATAGCATCATTTCCGCTTGGACTTTGGAAATCAGTCATGAAGTCCATCTCAATATGATCAAACTTCCATTACGGAATAGCAAGAGGTTGAAGGAGACCAGCTGGTCTTTGGTGTTACCTTTCACTCTTGCAGACATCACATGAAGGAAATATGCCCTAGAGGCAATAATAAAGTTATTATTTATTTCCTTATATCATGATAAATGTTTATTATTCATGCTAGAATTGTATTAACGGAAACATAATACATGTGTGAATATATAGACAAGCAGTGTCACTAGTATGCCTCTACTTGACTAGCTTGTTAATCAAAGATGGTTATGTTTCTAACCATGGACAAAGTTGTTATTTGATTACGGATCACATCATTGGTTGAATGATCTGATTGACATGGCCCATTCCGTTAGCTTAGCACCCGATCGTTTAGTATGTTGCTATTGCTTTCTTCATGACTTATACATGTTCCTATGACTATGAGATTATGCAACTCCGTTTGGGAGGAACACTTTGGTACTACCAAGCGTCCTAGCATGGCTGGGTGATTATAAAGAATTACTGGTGTCTCCAAAGGCAGATGTTGGGTTGGCGTTTGAGATTAGGATTTGTCCTCCGATTATCGGAGAGGTATCTTGGGCCCTCTCGGTAATACACATCACTAAGCCTTGCAAGCATTACAGCTAATGAGTTAGCTGTGAGATGATGTATTCGGAGCGAGTAAAGAGACTTGCGATGCTGAGATTGAACTAGGTATTGGATACGAACGATCGAATCTCGGGCAAATGTATACCGATGACAAAGGGAACAAGCGTATGTTGTTATGCGGTGCGACGATAAAGATCTTGATAGAATATGTAGGAGCCAATATGGGCATCCAGGTCCCGCTATTGGTTATTGACCGAGAGGCGTGTCTCGGCCATGTCTACATTGTTCTCGAACCGTAGAGGTCCTGCAGCAAGGTTTCGATGGCGGTTATATTATGAGTTTATGTATTTTGATGTACGAAGGAGTTGAGTCCGGATGTGATCACGGACATGAGCGAGTCTCGAAATGTTCGAGACATAAAGATTGATATATTGGGCGGCTATATTCGGACACGGAAAGGTTCGGAAGTTTCGGAGAAAACGGAGTGCGGAGGTTACGGAACCCCGAGTAATGGGCCTTATTGGGCCAAGAGGGAGAGAGGGCTGCACCGGGAGGTGGCCGCCCCCATGGGGAGTCGGGAATTGGACAAGGAGGCGCGCCCTCTCCTCTCCCTCTCCTCTCTCCTTCCTTCCTTCTTCCTAGTAGGACTAGGAAGGGAGTCCTACTCCTACTGGAGGAGGACTCCCCCCTGGCCGCGCCTCCTAGGGGCGGCGGCCCTCCCCTTGCTCCTTTATGTCACGAGGGCAGGGGGCACCCTAGAACACACAAGTTGATCTTGTGATGGTTCCTTAGCCGTGTCGCGGTGCCCCCTCCACCATATTCCACCTCGGTCATATTGTAGCGGTGCTTAGGCGAAGCCCTGCTGATAGAACATCAAGATCGTCCTGCGCCGTCGTCTTGTGGAACTCCTCCCGCGCTTTGCTGGATCGGAGCCGGGGATCGTCATCGAGCTGAGCGTGTGCCAAGAACTTCGGAGGTGCGAAGTAGCAGTGCTTGGATCGGTCGGATCGTGAAGGCGTCGACTACATCAACAGCGTTGATATACGCTTCGCTTTCGGTCTCACAGTGCGTGGGCGGACCTCTCCCTCTCGTTGTTATGCCATCACCATGGTCTTGCGTGTTCGTAGGAATTTTTGAAATTACTCGTTCCCCACATCACATTCATTCACGAATTGAGCATTTTCTCGCTTCATTCGAGTCCACCAATATACTGCTTGAGGTCATGGTACATCTTCGTACTTCGGGATGAATGGATAGAAGCGAATTGTGAGCCTCGTTCATAATGACTTTTCGCGAGATCACCCTTAGGAACCACAATCCGGTCCTCGAAGAAAAGAGTATCTTTGTCATCAACTTGGAAGCACTTGTACTTGGAAATGCCCTTGTCGATACCACGTTTCACCTTTTCACCATGGCATCCAAGTTGAGCCTCACGAATCTGATCTTCCAAAGTAGGAGACTATGAGGTTGGCAAGAAAGCCTTGAGGAACAACTTGAAGATTCAGCTTGGAAAGCTTCACAAAGATCCGCTGAAAGGGCTTGAGGATTAGACTGTGCATAAGCCTTCCTACTCAAAGCATCTGCAATGACATTGGCCTTGCCGGAGTATATTCAATACTTGGGTTGTACTCTTGAATCATTTCGACCCATCGAGTCTGCACGAGGTTGAGGTTGGGCTGAGTGAAGATGTACTTGAGACTCTTGTGATCGGTGAAAATGTCCACTTTCCTTCCCAACAAGAGATGTCTCCACGTTATCAATGCATGGACAACTGCCGCCAACTCAAGATCGTGAGTGGGGTAGTTCTTTTCGTTGGGCTTCAAGCTGGCGAGAGGTATAGGCCACAACTCTCTTCTCTTGCATTAACACAACACGAGACCTTGAAGAAGCATCACAGAAAACTTCAAATGGCTTGGATTCATCGAGGAGGAGTCAAGGCAGGAGCTGTACGAGTTTCTCTTTGAGGGTATTGAAAGCAACGTCACACTCGGGAGACCGACATACTTCACATGCTACGGAGGAGGTTGGAAAGAGGCTTTGCAATCTTGGAGAAGTTCTCACGAATCTTGACAATAGCTTGCAAGACCAAGAAAACTGCGACTGCTTGACATACGAGGAGGTTCCCAATTCACAATTGCGGACACCTTCTCGGGATTAACGCGATACCCTTGGCGGAGATGATATGACCAAGATAAAGCACTTCATCAAGCCAAAATTCACATTTGGAGAACTTAGCATAGAATTGGTACTCTCGAGCTTGTCTAGCACCAATCGCAAATGTTTGGCATGATCCTTCTTATTCTTGGAAGACCAAAATATCATCAAGATAGACCAAGCGAATTCATTGGTGTAGGGGTTGAATATGAAGTTCATCATCGAGAGAATGTCGGAGGAGCATTGCGAGGCGAAAGACATGACAGTATATTCATAAGAACCAAAGCTTGTTCGAATGCTGTCTTGGGAATATCTTGTTCACGAATCTTGAATCTGATGATAACCCATCGAAGGTCAAGCTTGGAGAACAACTGTAGCACCTTTGAGTTGCTCAAAAGCTCATTGATGTTGGGAAGTGGATACTTGTTCTTGATAGTCTTCTTATTCAATGGACGGTGTCGGCCTTAAAGTCGGTCCGTGCCATCCTTCTTCGGACAAAAGAACACCACAACCCCAAGGAGATGAACTCGGTCGATCAGACCAGACGCTCTTGTTCATCGAGCTGCTTCTTCAATTCCTTCAGCTCATCAGGTCCAAGCTTGTATGGGCGCTTGCAAAGCGGGTTCGATGCGGGCTCAAGATCGATACTTGAACTCAACTAGCCGATGAGGAGGCATACCGGAAGCTCTTACGGAAAGACATCTTGGTACTCACAAGCTGTGGAATCGAGAGATAGCATTCAGTTCGCCCTTCTCATTGAGGAAAACAACCGAATGGTTTCATCACGGCGGCATAGATGATCACATCATTAGAAGAGTGAGTCAATTGAATTTCCAGCAGCACAATCAAGCTGAGCTTTGTGCTGATAAAGCCGATCCATTCGAGAATAAGATCAATATCCGAGTCACCAAGAACAATTGGTTTAGCGAAATCTATAATCGCCCATCTTGATACCGACATTTGGAACCAACATGGTAGATCTCAAGCGCTTAGCCGGAGAAATAACTTGCATAGCTTTAGGTAATGCCTCTGTATCAAAATTTGCTTCGATGCAAAAGGATATGACATGAAAGAATCGATGCAGATATCAAATAAGACTTTTGCGGGAATATCATTAAGCGAGAGATTACCCATTAACACATCGGAAGATTCCTCTGCTTGAGCTGCATTCATCATATTGACCTTGGCATACTTTGGATTATGCTTGACCCTTTGCATTGCTGGAAGATTTCACAGGAGGAGGCGGAAGGCGCCTCGGTTGAAGCACTTGTTAGCATAGTGACCTTTCTGCGACATTTGTTGCAAGTCACCTCGAGAAGCGGACGGTGGTAAGGAGCACTTGACCTTGGAGCTTGAGAACTAGACTTGTTACGATAGCTTGGGTTGGGTGGGTGGGAAGATCCACGGCCACGAGTTCTTCTGCTAATAAAGGCGTAGACGGAGGAGGAGGAAGGTAGAACCTTGCTGCTTGCTGCCACTTGAGAGGAAGAAGAAGAGAGCTGCATCCTGATTCTCTTCTTAGAAGCCTCACATTTGAGCTGGGCAGCTTCTTGCTTAGAGCCATGTTGTAGAAATCATCATACTTATCGGCTCAAAAGCACAAGAGCTAATTGCAGATCTTCTCTCGGACCACCTACGAATTGATAGATCATACTCTTTTCATCAGTGCGTCTTGCTTAGCAAAGCAGGCGAGCTTACGGAACTGGATATTGTATTGATAGACGACATGATGCCTTGCTTGAGATTGCGGAACTCCTCACGCTTGCTCTCAACAACACTTTTGAATGTGATGAGCTCGAAATCACGCGGAACTCATCCCGTAATGCACGACCTCCTCTGGAATCTTTGTATTCTTGGTACCACTCAGCACTTGATCCTTGAGTTGAAGCGATGCAAACTTGACAAAGTCCTCGAGTCGACATTGCTACAATCAAAATGCTTGCGATGTCCACTAACCAATCGTCGTCGTGGCCTCGACACGAAGCTGAAAGACTTGACTGATTAGCGAGGACCGGAGAGTAGCAAAGTGCGGCTGATTGTTGCCTTGACCTTGATTTCCTTGAATGCCTTGCCCTTGATGCGTTCTTGCAAGAGCTGCAAAATCATCGAGCATTGGCATTGGTGGCTGCCATGATAGCTTGCCGGGCCTCTGGAGGCGGAGGTGGAGGCGGAGGTGGAGGTTCGCTGATCCCCATCATTGCGATCCGGATTGAGGCGCGTTGGCGGAGCCATCTGAAGGGTGACATCCGTTAGTCCTTTGATAGACAAATAGATAAGTAGAATCACGGATAGAAATTGCAACATATAGTCTTCACAATAAACATTGAACAAGAATGAGCGAATGAATTCAAAGTTAATCATCACCGTCCATTAAGGTGAGAAGCCACTTAGATAAAGATATGGAAACAACATCATCTTAGAAACAAATCGAATATCCTGACTGAAAACAAAAGATTGGCTTCTAGAATGAGCGGAACAAACACATGATAGAATTTACGCCCAAAGTGTTAGTGGTGGGGCCCACGGACCGGACGTATAGCGGGCGTCACGAATGACAAACAAGGCGTCCCGAATCAGCATAGCCAAGGATTCTTTAAGGCGTCTCGCGACCCTTGTAATCGACCGTGAATGGGCGGACCACTGAGCGTTGAACCCCAATCTCAAATCATACATCATCGGAAAGAATATCACTGTAAGCTACTAGAATTCCACCTATAAACTCCGAAACTTTCGGTTATGCAATCTGGTGTTGGGGATCAGAGGACACAAAATATATCACCCAAACTAACAATACCTAGATCAATGTATCCATCCGTCAACACATAACCAAGAAATCCTCGAAATCGTGTACCTCGACCTTGAAAAACATCCGTTATACAAGTCATGGCAATACTCCCTTTTCGCCTCGATCTTTGAGCTATCAGGGTTATCTCACCAACAACTGCACAAAAGAGATTTCGATGTCGGCAAAACTCGGTATTCGAAGCTGCTACGATAAAATTGTGGCGACAACACCTCGGAGCTCAACTCCCGGGACACGCCACAACCCTAAATGTCGGGAGGCACCAAGAACAATGTTCTCGTCACAAAACCATCGGAACGAACCCAAGATACCCACGTGATCCTAAAATTTTTTTAGTGAAATTTGAGGAGAAGAGTCAAAACTCGTCGGAGACCTCACGAGAAGCGACGAAGGGACTGGGAGTAAAAGAATCCTACTCTCGATATATATAATCCTAAGACTCAAAACATTTTCCATTCTAGACTCAACAACGCCAAAACAATCAAGTAGGGGCTCCTAAGTCGGGGAAGGCTCGATTACCAACATAGCGCCCCGATCGGCTATATCTCCCGTGTCGAGGAGCGACTTAGAGGCATAACCGCATTGAAAGCAATGTGCAAGTGAGGTAATCTTCACACAACCCATGTAATAAATAAGGAAAGAGATACATAGTTGGCTTACGATAGCCACTTCACACAATACATAAATAAACATCCATCATTCAAAGTACACTCAAGGTCCGACTCGGAACCAAAATAAAGAAGATACCCCAAATGCTACAGATCCCGAATCGTCCCAAGCTGGGCACCACTCTGATCATCGAGGAAAAGACACATAATAACGACCACGTTCCTCGTCGAACTCCCACTTGAGCTCGGATCGTCACCGCCTGGCATCGTCGGCTGCAACTGTTTTGGTAGAATCATGAGTCACGGGGACTCAGCAATCTCACACCGCGAGATCAAGACTATTTAAGCTTATAGGAAGGACAGGGTAGTAAAGTGGAGCTGCAGCAAGCGACTAGCATATATGGTGGCTACATCATAAAGAGGCGAGAAGAGAAGCAAAGCACGTCGTGAAGCTAATAGCGATCAAGAAGTGATCTGAACTACTTACGTCGACATAACTCCAACACCGTGTTCACTTCCGGACTCCGAGAAGAGACCATCACGGTTACACCCGATTGATGTGTATTTTATTTGAGGTCAACTTTGGGTTTTCTACAACGGACATTAACAAATTCCCATCTGCCTCATAACATGGCACGGCTTTGAAAGATATTACCTGCGGGGTGTCCCAACAGCCCATTATAAGATCTCACGGTCAGCGAAGGATATTCCTTCTACGGGAAGACCCGATCAATCTCGGAATCCCGGACTACAAGACATTTCGACAACAATAAAACAAGACCAGCAAAGCCACCCGATTGTGCCGACAAATCCCGATAGGAGCTGCACATATCTCGTTCTCGGGCACATCCGGATGAGACAGGACTGAGTAAAACCAAGCCTCGAGTTTCCCGTGGTGGCCCATGGTATTCGGTTCGGACCAGACTCGAAGGAGCACTGGTCCGGGGGTTAAAATAAAGATGACCCTCGGCTCGCGAAAACCGGGGAAAAAAGGCTTAGGTGGCAAATGGTAAAACCAATGTTGGGCCTTCTGGGCGAGTCTTATTCAAAGCGAACTGTCAAGGGGTCCCATAAATCACTAACCGTGTAAGGAGCGAAATCAAGGAACATAACACGGTATGGCGGAAACTAGGGTGGCAAGAGTGGAACAAAACACCGGGCATAAGGCGAGCCTTCCACCCTTTACCAAATATATAGATGTATTAATTATAGCAGATATATATTGTGATATCCCCAACAAGTAAACATGTTCCAACAAGGAACAACATCTCCATGTTCAACAAGGAACAAACTTAAGCTATAAGAGGGCTGAGCAAGCGGTAACATAGCCAATCAGCGGTTTGCTAGGAAAGGATGGTTAGGGCTGACATGGCAATATGGGTGGCATGATATAGCAAGTGGTAGGCATGCAGCATAGGCATAGCAAAAGGCGAGCAACTAGCATAGCAAAGATAGAAGTGATTTCGAGGTATGGTCATCTTGCGCAAAGTTCTCGAGTTGTCGAAAGCTTGATCCTCGTGGCGTTCTCAACAGGTTCCTCGTTCACGTACTGGTCTCGGCTCTACCCAAAGCAACAACACAAACAAAGGAACCACAATAAATCACGGTGCAATGCACAATCAACATGATGCAAAACATGACATGATATGCATGATGTGATATGCAATGCTTATATGCGCTCCGGAAGGTAAATGA
>JAHIAM010012798.1:0-17278 GCA_021605205.1 Aegilops longissima
CAAAAAACATAGAAAGCAAAATACTATCGGTACTAAGTTCATGATAAATTTAAGTTAATTAATCATATTAAAAACCTCCCACTTAGCAGACATCTCTCTAGTCATCTAAGTGTTTACGTGATCAAATCAACTAAACCATGTCCGATCATCACGTGAGATGGAGTAGTTTCAATGGTGAACATCCTAGTTGATCATATCTACTATATGATTCACGTCGACCTTGTCTCCGTGTTCGAGGCCATATCTCATATGCTAGGCTCGTCAAGTTTAACCTTGAGTATTCTGCGTGTGCAAAACTGGCTTGCACCCGTTGTAGATGGACGTAGAACTTATCACACCGATCATCACGTGGTGTGCGGTACTCGAACTTTTAGCACGGTGCATACTGGGAGAACACTTCTTGATAATTTTAGTGAGAGATCATCTTATAATGCTACCGTCAATCAAAGCAAGATAAGATGCATAAAGGATAAACATCACATTCAATCAATATAAGTGATATGATATGGTCATCATCATCTTGTGCTTGTGATCTCCATCTCAACACCGTCATGATCACCATGTCACCGGTGCGACACCTTGATCTCCATCGTAGCATCGTTGTCGTCTCGCCAACTATTGCTTCTCGACTATCGCTCTGCTTAGTGATAAAGTAAAGCAATTACATGCTTTGCATTTCATACAATAAGCGACAACCATATGGCTCCGCCATTGCCGATAACTTCGGTTACAAAACATGATCATCTCATACAATAAAATATAGCATCACGTCTTGACCATCACATCACAAATGCCCTGCAAAAACAGTTAGGCGTCCTCTACTTTGTTGTTGCAAGTTTTACGTGGCTGCTACGGGCTGAGCAAGAACCGTTCTTACCTCGCATCAAAACCACAGCGATAGTTTGTCAAGTTGGTGCTGTTTTAACCTTCGCAAGGACGAGGTAGCCACTCGGTTCAACTAAAGTGAGAGGCAGACACCCGCGGTCACCTTTAAGCAACTAGTGCTCAAGGCGGTGAAACCAGTCTCGCGTAAGCCTCGTAATGTCGGTCCGGCGCTTCATCTCACAATACCGCTGAACAGTATGACTTGCTGGTAAGCGATGACTTATATGCCACAACTCACTTGTGTTCTACTCGTGCATATGACATCAGCGCATAAAACCAGGCTCGGATGCCCTTGTTGGGAGCGTAGTAATTTCAAAAATTTCCTCTGTTGAGGCGTAGTAATTTCAAAAATTTCCTCGCACCAAGACCATGGTGATGGCATAGCAGAGAGGGGAAAGTTTGTCCACATACCCTCGTAACCGTGGCGGAAGCATTATAACAACCGGTTGATGTAGTTGCGTCTTCACGATCCGACCAATCAAAGTACGAGCGTGGCACCTCCGTGTTCAGCACCGTTCAACTCGATGGCGATCCCGGGCTGATCCAGAAGCGTCGGGATGAGTTCCGTCAACCGCGGCTGGTGCGATGATGATGCTCCCGCGGGGCTTCGCCTAAGCTCATGACGATATGACTCTACCGGTGCGAGGCCGCTAAGCTCCGGACGATATGACGAAGTGGAATATGGTGGAGGGGCACCGCCAGCTAAGGAGCGATCCGTAGATCAACTTGTGTGTTATGGGGTGCCCCTGCCCTGTATATAAAGGAGCAAGGAGGAGGTGGCGGCCAAGGATGAGGCGCCAGGGAGTCCTACTCCAGGGATAGGACTCCTCCTTTCTAGTAGGGTAGGAGAGAAGGAAGGGAAGGGAGGAAGGGGCGGCCCCTCCCCTAGTCCAATTCGGACTAGGCCTTGGGGGCGGCCTGCCTAGCAGCCCCTCTCTCTTTCCCGAGGCCCAATAAGGCCAATACTTCTTCGGCGAATTCCGTAACTCTCGGTACTCCGAAAAATACCGAATCATTGGAACCTTTCCGAACTCGAATATAGTCGTCAATATATCGATCTTTACGTCTCGACCATTTGAGACTCCTCGTCATGTCCCGATCTCATCCGGGACTCCGAACTCCTTGGTACATCAAAACTCATAAACTCATAATATAACATCGCCGAAACCTTAAGCGTGCGGACCCTACGGGTTCGAGAACTATGTAGACATGACCTAGAACCATTCTGGTCAATAACCAATAGCGGAACCTGGATGCCCATATTGGTTCCTACATATTCTCGAAGATCTTTATCGGTCAAACCGCATAACGACATCGTTGTTCCCTTTGTCATCGGTATGTTACTTACGAGATTCGATCGTCGGTATCAATACCTAGTTCAATCTAGTTACCGATAAGTCTCTTTACTCGTTCCGTAATACATCATCTCACAACTAACTCATTAGTTGCAATGCCAGGCTTATGTGATGTGTTATTACGAGAAGGCCAAAGTACCTCTCGACAATCGGGTGACAAAACCTAATCTCGATTCATGCCAACTCAAATATACTTTTGGAGACACCTGGAGTACCTTTATAATCACCCATTTCGTTGTGACGTTTGGTAGCACAAAAGTGTTCCTCCTGCAGGGTTGCATAATCTCATAGTTGCAGGAACTTTGTATAAGTCATGAAGAAAGCATAAGCAACATACTAAGCGATCAAGTGCTAAGCTAACGGAATGGGTCATGTCAATCACATCATTCTCCTAATGATGTGATCCCATTAATCAAATGACAACACATGTCTATGGTTAGGAAACATAACCATCTTTGATTAATGAGCTAGTCTAGTGAGGCATACTAGTGACTATTTGTTTGTCTATGTATTCACACATGTATTATGTTTCGGTTAATACAATTCTAGCATGAATAATAAACATTTATCATGATATGAAATAAATAATAACTTTATTTTGCCTCTAGGGCATATTTCCTTATCTCCCACTTACTAGAGTCAATAATCTAGTTCACATCGCCATGTGATTTAACATCAATAGTTCACATCTATGGGTGGTTAACTCCATAGTTCACCGACATGGACCAACACCCAAAGGGTTTACTAGAGTCATAATCTAGTTCACATCGCTATGTGATTAACACCCAAAAGAGTACTAAGGTGTGATCATGTTTTGCTTTGAGATAATTTTAGTCGTGATTACATCACATTGAGGGTAAGTATTTCAAATTTCTATGTCTACAATGCTCCGACTACTCTAATAATTGCTCACTTTCAATATGTATCAGTTGAGACTCAGTCATCTAGATTAGTGTTAAAACTTGCATCGGCGTAACCCTTTCGACGAACCTTTTTCATTCATAATGAAAATATCCTTATTCTACTAAGGATAATTTTGCCAATCCATTGATCTACTCCTAGATCACTATTGCCTCCTTGCCAAGCTTAGTGGTAGGGTATGCAATAGATCAGTACCAACATGACATACTTTATAGAACCTATGGCTGTGCATAGGAATGACTTTCATTCTCTTTCTATCTTACTGCCGTGGTCGGGTTTGAGTCTTACTCAATCTCACCTTGTAACACAGGCAAGAACTCTTTCTTTGACTGTTCCATTTGAACTACTTCAAAATCTTGTCAAATGTATTCATTGAAAAACATATCAAGCGTCTTGATCTATCTCTATAGATCTTGATGCTCAATAATAACACTTCACGAGGTCTTTCTTTGAAAAACTCCTTTCAAACACTCCTTTATGCTGAGAATAATTCTACATTATTCCGATCAACAATATGTCATTCACATATACTTATCAAATGTTGTAGTGCTCCCCTCACTTTCTTGAAATGAGGCTTCTCCAAAGTATGTAAAAACCATATGCTTTGATCACACTATCAAGCGTTTATTAACTCGAGATGCTTGCAGTCCATAGATGGATCTTTGAAGCTTGCAATTTTGTTAGCTCCTTTAGGATTGACAAAACCCGTTGCATCATATACAACTCTTCTTTAATAAATCCATTAAAGAATGTAGTTTTGACATCCATTTGCGATTTCATAAAATGTGGCAATTGCTAACATGATTGAAAGTTTTAAGCATCGATACAGTGAGAAAATCTCATTGTATTCAACATCTTGAACTTTGTCTAAAACCTTTTTCACAAGTCTAGCTTTGTAGATAGTAACACTACTATCGGTGTCCATCTTCCTCTTGAAGATCCATTTATTTAACATGGCTTGGATCATAAAACAAGTCAATCAAAATCTTTGTTCTCATACATGGATCCTATCTCGATTTCATGGCCTCAAGCCATTTCGAATCTGGGCTCATCATCCTTCCTCATAGTTCGTGGTTCATCATGGTCTAGTAACATGACTTCGAACATGATTACCGTACCACTCGTGCGGATCTTACTCTGGAAGACCTCAGGTTTGGTAGCAACTTTGATCTGAAGTTTCATGATCATCATCATTAACTTCCTCACTAATTGGTGTAAGAATCCTTTGGAATGATTTGTGATGAACTACTTTCCAATAAGGGAAAGGTACAATTACCTCATCAAGTTCTACTTTCCTCCCCTCCTTGGAGAAACCTTTCTAGAAAGGATCCATCTTAAAAGAAAACTTGCCTTGGATTGTGATAGGAGGTGTACCCAACATTTCTTTTGGGTATTCTGAAGGCCCTTCTCGATTTGGGTTGAGCTTATCGGTGAAAACTTTTCACATAAGCATCCAACTCAAACTTTAAAAGCACGCTTAGGTTTTTGCTAAACCATAGTTCATACGGTGTCATCTCCGGTTTAGATGGTGCCCTATTAGCGTGAATAGGTCTCTAATGCATAACCCCAAAGCGATAGTGGAAATCGGGATAACAAATCCCATATCAATAAAGTCGTTCTGCGTTCGGACACACCATAACATTGTGGTGTTCCGGGTGGGTGGTGTGAAACTATTCCCATTATTTTAATTGAAGACCAAATTTAACTCAATTATTTCTCCGATCAGATCGGAAACTTTATTTCTTTTCGATGATTTTCCACTTCACTCTGAAATTCTTTGAACCTTTCAACTTTTCAGACTTATGTTTCATCAAGAAGATATCGCATATCTCTCAAATCATCTTGAAGGTCGAAAAAACGATACTTGCCGTGAGCTTTAACACTCATCGGACCGCATACATCTATGTATTATTTCCAATAAGTCATTTGCTGTCCATTGTTCCGGAGCGAGTCTTTAGTCATCTTGCCCATAAGGCATGGTTATAAATCAAGTGATTCATAATCAAGTGATTCCAAAATCCATCGCATGGAGTTTCTTCATCGCTTTACTAATATGACCTAAATGGCGGTGCCACAAATAAGTTGCACTATCATTATTAACTTTGCATCTTTTGGCATCAATATTATGAATATGTGTATCACTACGATCGAGATCCAACAAACTATTTTTATTGGGTGTATGACCATTGAAGGTTTTATTCATTTAAGCAGAACAACAATTATTCTTTGACTTTAAATGAATAACCATTAAAACTATTTTCATTGGGTGTATGACCATGAAGGTTTTATTCATTTAAACAGAACAACAATTATTCTTTGACTTTAAATGAATAACGTTTTGCAATAAACATGATCAAATCATATTCATGCTCAAGCAAAACACCAAATAACATTTATTTAGGTTTAACACTAATCCGAAAGTATAGGGGTGTGCGATGATGATCATATCAATCTTGGAACTACTTCCAACACTCATCGTCACTTCCCTTCAACTAGTTCTGTTTGATACTAACTCCTGTTTGAGTTACTAATCTCAACAACGAACAAGTATCAAATACTCGGGGATACTATAAACACTAGTAAGGCACACATCAATAACCTGTATATCAAATATACTCTTGTTCAATTTTCCATCCTTCTTATCCCAAATACTTGGGGTAGTTCCGCTTCATGACCAGTTCCATTGCACAAAGCACTTAGTCTCGGCTTAGGTCGACTTGGGCTTCTTCACTCGAACACAACGCTTGCTGTTCTTCTTAAGTTTCCCTTCCCTTTGCCCTTTTTCTTGAAACTAGTGGTCTTGTCAATCATCAACACTTGATGCTCTTTTCTTGATTTCTACCTTCGTCGATTTCAGCATCACGAAGAGCTTGGGAATTACTTTTGTCATCCCTTGCATATTATAGTTCATCACGAAGTTCTACTAACTTGGTGATGGTGACTAAGAATTCTCAATCACTATCTTATCTGGAAGATTAACTCCACTTGATTTCAAGCGATTGAAGTACCGACAATCGAGCACATGCTCACTAGTTGACGATTCTCCTCCATCTTTTAGCTATAGAACTTGTTGGATTTCATATCTCTCTTTCTATTTGCTTGAAATATTAACTTCAATTCTGGAACATCTCATATGGTCCATACGTTCAAAACGTCTTTGAAGTCCCGATTCTAAGCCGTTTAAGCATGGTGCACTAAACTATCAAGTAGTCATCATATTGAGGCTTAGCCGTTCATAAGCGCATCCGGCTCTTGCAATAGGTTACGTCACCTAGCGGTGCATCAAGGACATAATTCTTACGTGCGCAATGAGGATAAACCTCGGATCACGGACCAATCCGCATCATTGCTACTAATATTTTTCAATACAATTTTCTCTAGGAAACATAAAAAAACATAGGGAAGCAAAAACATGGGAAGCAACAAGCGAGCTATTGATCTACAACATAATTTGCAAAATACTACCGGACTAAGTTCATGATAAATTAAAGTTCAATTAATCATATTACTTAAGAACTCCCACTTAGATAGACATTCTCTAGTCATCTAAGTGATCCGTGATCCAAATCAACTAAACCATAACCAATCATCACGTGAGATGGAGTAGTTTTCAATGGTGAACATCACTATGTTGATCATATCTACTATATGATTCACGCTCGACCTTTGGTCTCCGTGTTGAGACCATATCTGTATATTCTAGGCTCGTCAAGTTTAACCTTTGGTATTCCGTGTGCAAAACGGCTTTTCCCGTTGTAGATGGACGTGAAACTTATCACCCGATCATCACGTGGTGGGGCACTCTGAACTTTTAAGCAGTGCATACTCGGGAGAACACTTCTTGATAATTTTAGTGAGAGATCATCTTATAATGCTACCGTCAATCAAAGCAAGATAAGATGCATAAAGGATAAACATCACATGCAATCAATATAAGTGATATGATATGGCCATCATCATCTTGTGCTTGGATCTCCATCTCCGAACAAACCGTCATGATCACCATTGTCCGGGCGACACCTTGATCTCCATCGTAGCATCGTTGTTGTCTGCCAACTATTGCTTCTCGACTATCGCTCTGCTTAGTGATAAAGTAAAGCAATTACATAGCGTTGCATTTCATACAATAAGCGACAACCATATGGCTCCTGCCTTGCCGATAACTTGGTTACAAAACATGATCATCTCATACAATAAAAATAATAACTCTTGAACATCACATCCAACATGCCCTGCAAAAACAAGTTAGGCGTCCTCTACTTTGTTGTTGCAAGTTTTACGTGGCTGCTATGGGCTGAGCAAGAACCGTTCTTACCTCGCATCAAAACCACAGCGATAGTTTGTCAAGTTGGGTTGTTTTAACCTTAAGGGCCGGGCGTAACCCCAGTTCAACTAAAGTGAGAAAGGACACCCCGGTCACCTTTAAGCCGAGTGCTCGGCGGTGAAACCAGTCTGGGGCGTCTGGCAATGTCGGTCCGGGCGCTTCATCTCAAATACCGCTGAACCAAAGTATGACATCTTTGGTAGCGAATGACTTATATAAGCCCACAACTCACTTGTGTTCTACTCGTGCATATGACATCAACGCATAAAACCAGGCTCGGATGCCCTTTGTTGAGGGCGTGTAATTTCAAAAATTTCCCTCTGCCAAAGACCATGGTGATGGCATAGAGGGGAGAGTGTTTGTCCACGTACCCTCGTGAAGTGGCGAGGCGTTATAACAACGGTTGATGTGTTCGTCTTCCCGATCCGACCGATCCAAGTACCGAGCGTCCGGCACCTCCGTGTTAACACGTTCAACTTCGATGGCGATCCCGGGCTCGATCCAGCAAAGGCGGGGATGAGTTCCGTCAACCTGACGGCATGGTAGGATGATGATGCTCCACCGGCGGGGGCCGCCTAAGCTCCCGGACGATATGACTCTACGGCGGGGCCGCTAAGCTCATGACGATATGACGAAGTGGAATATGGTGGAGGGCACCCTTTCGGCTAAGGAGCGATCCGTGATCAACCCCCCCCCCCCCCCCCCCCCCCCCCCCCCCCCCCCCCCCCCCCCCCCCCCCCCCCCCCCCCCCCCCCCCCCCCCCCCCCCCCCCCCCCCCCCCCCCCCCCCCCCCCCCCCCCCCCCCCCCCCCCCCCCCCCCCCCCCCCCCCCCCCCCCCCCCCCCCCCCCCCCCCCCCAAAAAAAAAAAAAAAAAAAAAAAAAAAAAAAAAAAAAAAAAAAAAAAAAAAAAAAAAAAAAAAAAAAAAAAAAAAAAAAAAAAAAAAAAAAAAAAAAAAAAAAAAAAAAAAAAAAAAAAAAAAAAAAAAAAAAAAAAAAAAAAAAAAAAAAAAAAAAAAAAAAAAAAAAAAAAAAAAAAAAAAAAATGATTGATCCCTTAATCAAATGACAACACATGTCTATAGTTAGGAAACATAACCATCTTTGATCAATGAGCTAGTTGTAGAGGCATACTAGTGACTATTTGTTTGTCTATGTATTCACACATGTATTATGTTTCCGGTTAATACAATTCTAGCATGAATAATAAACATTTATCATGATATAAGGAAATAAATAATAACTTTATTATTGCCTCTAGGGCATATTTTTTTTTTTTTTTTTTTTTTTTTTTTTTTTTTTTTTTTTTTTTTTTTTTTTTTTTTTTTAAAAAAAAAAAAAAAAAAAAAAAAAAAAAAAAAAAAAAAAAAAAAAAAAAAAAAAAAAAAAAATTTGTTTTATTATTCATCAGAATTAAACGGGAAAAATTAAGGGATCTGACCAAAACCAGTTGTCATGAAGCCATTTAAGTGGATGCAACCCTCTTGTTGCTTTGATTAATGGTCCTCTTGGGGGAATTGGATTACTCCCTTCAAGTGAGAATTTAGAGCTTTCTTTTTCAGTTAAAAAGCCGACGAATTTGCAACTCCGTTACGGAGGCACTTGGCCAAACTAAAGTAAAGGGGTGTTATTACTTTAGGTGCCCAAAGTTTGTTGGGGCATAAGGAAAGGTTTTTAAAAAATTGTACTTTTTGGGGGAATGTATAATCTAAAAGTTTAAACCTAATCAAATGCAACAAGGTTTGGGTTAAAAAAATTTTATTGGGGTTTTTAAAAGGGAAACAAATGTTAAAAAAACCATTATTGTGTTATAAAAATTAAAATTTGTTTTATTTAATTATTAAGGGTTTAATAAATTTTTGCCCTGAAAAAACTTTTTTAAAAAAAATAATATTATAGAGGTTTTCCTTCTTCCTTCCTTAGGGGAAAAAGTTACCCTGGATTTAATGTTCCTATCCCGGGGAAAACTTAAAGGAAATTGGTTTTGGGTTATTAAAATAGGGTTTAAATTTGATTAAAGGGGAAAACCGGGGTTGGAACTAGGTGGACTTCAGGGTTTGGGGGATTCCGAAAGGGGGAAAAAGGGGATTGGGAAAGGTGGGAAAAGGTCGGTTGAAAGGGGCCCGACCTTGGAACCCCCCGTTGCTTGACAAACCCCCTTCTTCCCCCGGTTTTTGGAAATTTTTTAAAACCTTTTTTGCTTCCCGCTGTCATACTTTGGTTATTTGTGAGATGAAGGGGAATTCGTCGTTTGAGACTGGTTCACCGCGGGTTGCTTAAAGGTGACGGGGTTTTTCTTTTTGAACCGTGTTCGCCGGTCTAAGTTAAAAACCAACTGAAAATATCTTGTGGTTTTGATGTGGTAAACGGTTCTTTCAGCCGTGCAAAAATTGCAACAACAAAGTGAGGATGTCTAACTTTTGAGGGCATTTTGATGTGATGTTAGGCTGATGCTATTTTATTGTAGAAGAATGTTTTTAAGAGTTATCGGCAACTACAGACCATATGGTTGTTTTTTGTATGAAATAAAAGCCTGTAATTGCTTTACTTTATCACTAAGCAGCGATATTGGGAATAGTTCGCAGCAGCGAGGAACTTGGTGGTGGGTTGTATTTAATGGAATACAACACAAGTGATGATGAAACTAATTTTAAGAGCATGTGATGATTTTAGCTTTTCTTGTTTGATTGGCGGTGCAATAAGTACCCAAAATTATCAAAATGTTCCCCCTTGTAAAGTTCTACCCGGAACCCATAAGGTTGTAATTCGTCCCTAAAAATGCCAGTTCGCATGAATACTCAGGTTAAACTTGACGGCCTAGCATGCAGATATGGCCTCGGAACACGGAGCCGAAGGTCGGCGTGAATCATATAGTGATATGATCAAAGAGATGTTCACCATTGAAACTCTCCATCTCCGTGATGATGGACATGGTTTAGTTTATTTGGATCACGTAAACACTTAGATGACTAGAGATGTCTATCTAAGTGGGAGGTTTTAATATGATTAATTAAACTTAAATTTATCATGAACTTAGTACTGATAGTATTTTGCTTGCTATGTTTCTTTGTAGATAGATGGCTCGTCTTTGTTGTTCGTTGAATTTTAATCGTTCCTTGAAAAGCAAAGTTGAAAGATGATGGTAGCAATTACGGACTGGGTCCGTAACGAGATTATCCTCATTGCTGCGAAGAATTACGTCTGGAAGCACCGGCTGGGTGCCGGCCTCTGCAGGAGAACAGCGGAAGTTGTGAGCGTCTGGCAGAAAGCGATGACTACTCTATAGTTGATGTGCCATGCTACGACTAGAACCGGGTCTTCAAGCGTTTTGAGCGTCATGGAGCATATGAGATGTTCCAGGAGTTGAAGTTTATTTCAAGCAAATGCGGTTAGAGATATGAAGTCTCCAATAAGTTCTATAGCTGCAAGATGGAGGAGAATAGTTACATCGGTGAGCACATACTCAAAATAGGTATAATAATCACTTAATTCAGGGAGTTAATCTTCGGATGATAGTGTCATTGACAAAATTCTCCAATCACGCCACCAAGCTACAAGAGCTTGTGATGAACTATAATATGCAAGGGATGACTAAAACAATTCCAGCTCTTCCAATGCTAAAAGCAGCGGAGGTAGAAATCAGAAAGAGCATCAAGTGTTGATGGTCAACAAGACCACTAGTTTCAAGAAAAGGGCAAAGGAAAGAAGAGGAAACTTCAAAGAACCAAGAAAGTTGCGATCAAGAAAGAAACCAAGTCTGGACCTAAGCTGAACGAGTGTTTTTCTTGCAAGCGGATGGGCAATGGGCGGAACTGCCCCAAGTATTTGGCGGATAAGAAGGATGGCAAGGTGAACAAAGGTATATGTGATATACATGTTATTGATGTGTACCTTACTAGAGCTTGTAGTAGCACGGTATTTGATCTGTTCGTTGCTATTATTTGCAACTTCGAAGCAGGGACTACGGAATAGGCGAGCACGCAAGGGCGAGGTGGCGATGCGCGTGGGAAGCGGTTCCAAAGTCAATGTGATCGCGGTCGGCCGCTACCTCTACATCTACCTTGGGATTAGTTTTAGACCTAAATAATTGTTATTTGGTGCCGCGTTGAGCATGAACATTATATCTGGATCTTGTTTGATGCGAGGCGGTTATTCATTTAAATCAGAGAATAATGGTTGTTCTATTTATATGAGTAATATCTTTTATGGTCATGCACCCTTGAAGAATGGTCTATTCTTGTTGAATCTCGGGTAGTGATAACATATTCATAATGTCAAAGCCAAAGATCAGAGTTGATAATGATAGTGCAACTTATTTGTACTGCCGTTTAGAGTCATATCGTTGTAAGCATGAAGAAACTCCATCGGATGGACTTTTGGAATCACTTGATTATGAATCACTTGGTACTTTGAACCGTGCCTCATGGGCAAGATACTAAAAACCGTTCTCTTGTAGGAAACAAGGACTTTGGAAATCAATACGATGTATGTGGTCGATGAATGTTGGCTCGTGGCGGATATCGTTATTTTCTCACCCCAGATGATTTAAGCGATCGGGTATCTACTTGATGAAGCATAAATCTTTGAAAAGTTCAAGAATTTCAGGTGAAGTTGAAAATCATCGTAACAAAAAATAAAGTTTTCGATCATCGTGGAGGAGAATATTTGATTCAGTTTGGTCTACATTTGAGCAATCGGAATAGTTAACTCCCCACCGGGAACACCACGAATGGTGTGTCGACGTCGTTCGTCTTTACTGATATGGTGCGATCTATGATGTCTATTTCGATTTACCGCTTCGTTTGGGGTTTGCTTTAGGCCGCATTCCGTTAAATAGGAACCGTCAAAATCCGTTGAGGCGCGCCTTATGAACTATGGTTTGGAAACCAAAGTTGTCGTTTTAAAGTTTGGGGTTGCGATGCTTATGTGAAAAACTTAACGATAAGCTTGAAAAATGGAAAAATGTCTTCATAGGAACCCAAAGGAAAATTGGGTATACCTTCTATCCGATCCAAGGCAAGACATTGTTGCTAAGGGATCCTTTCAGAAGGAGTTTCTCCGAAAGGTGAGTGGGAGAAAGTGGAACGATGAGGTAATGCCACTCCTTATTGGAAGTAGTTCATCCGAAACTTTACCTAACACCCCGGTTAGCGAGGGTAAATAATGATCATGAAACTTCAGATCAAGTTGTCCTTGAACTTTTAGATCCCAGAATAAAATCCGCACAGGTGTGGAACCAAAAGTCATGCTACTAGATCATGGTGAACCTAAAACTATGAAAGCGATGGTGGGAACAAAATTTCCCTGAAATCGAGGGATAGATAAAAAGGGGGATGATCGGCAAGCCATTGAAATAAATGGATCTTTAAGAAAAAGGGCGCCGATGGTAATGCTCTAAAGCTGACTTGTTAAAAGGTTTTGACAAGTTCAAGGGTTGACTTCGATGAGACTTTCTCACCGTGCGATGTTAAATTTGGAATCATGTTAGCAATTGCTGCATTTTATGATTTAAATTTGGCAAATGGATGTAAAACTGCATTCTTGAATTTTCTAGAAGAAGGTTTATATGTAACGAAGGTTTGTTGATCAAAGGTGCTAACAAAGTGTGCAAGCTCAACGATCAATTTATGTGGTGCAAGCCTTCGAGTTGGAATAAGCGCTTTGATAGTGATCAAACATATGGTTTATCTGAACTTTGGAGAAGCTGTATTTAAGAAAGTGAGGAGCTCATGGCATTACGATATTATGTGGGCGACATATTGTTGATTGGAAATGATAAGAAATTCTGGATAGCATAAAAGGATACTTGAATAAAAGTTTTTCAATGAAGACCTCGGTGAACTGCATATTGGCAAAGATCTATAGATATGATCAAGGCAGCAATTGGACTTTCACAAAGCACATACCTTGATAAAGTTTTGAAAGTTCAAAATGGATCGAACGAAAGGTTTTACATGTTACAAGGTGTAAGATTGAGTCAGGACTCAATGCCCGACCACATCGGAAGATAGAGAAAATGAAAAATGTTCCTATGCTTCAGCCATAAGCTCTATCATGTATGCAATGTTGTGTACCGGACCGGCGTATGTGCTTAAGGCTTGGCGGGAAGGTACCAAATTAATCGAGGTGGATCCTTGGACAGCGGTCAAGAACATCTGAAATACGAAAGGACTAAGGATATGTTTCTGTATATGGGGTGACAAAAAGCTAGTAAATACGTCGATGCAAGCTTTGACCGATCGGACGATTCTAAATATAAACGGATCGTATTTTTATTAAATGGTGGGGGCTTCGGTTGGTGCAGTTCTAAAAAGCGTCGTGGCGGGATCTACATTGGCGGGGTACATAGCTGCTTGGAAGCAGCAAATGAAGGAGCGGATGAAAGAGTTCATTTCCGATCTAGGTGTCATACCTAGTGCATGGGACCAATGAAGATCTTCTGACAATCTTGGTGCAATTGCCTTGGAAAGGAATCCAGATTTCAAAAGGACCAAGCATATCAAGAGGCCTTCAATTCCATTGGGACCAAGTCCAAGTGGGAACATAAGATTTGCAAAATACATACGGATCTGAATTTGGACCCGTTGACTAAGCCTCTTCCACGAGCAAAACATGATCACCAAGTCCATGGGTGTTAGAATCATTCTTGTGTAATTGATTATTCTCTGTGCAAGGGGGGAAGGAAATATGCCCTAAGGAAATAAAAAGTTATTTTACCATATCTGTAAATGTTTATTACTCTAAATTGATTAAAGGCTTAAAAGTTGAATCATGCGGATGTCACTGATTATGACATATTAATGAAAGGAGTTTTAACCAAGAATGGTTGCTTTGATTAATATAATTTGGGAAGAGGTTGACATGACCCATTCCCAAGAACTTAGCACGATCGTTTAGATGTTCTTATGCTTCATAGACTTATCAAAGTTCCGAATAATAAAGATTATGCATCCATAGAGAACAATTTGTGTTACCTAAAGTTACGGAACTAAAATGGGTGATTATAAAGGTACTCTAAAGGTTCCTCCAAAGTATATGTTGAGTTGGATGATCGAGATTAGGTTTGTCATCCGATTATCGGAGAGGTATCTCTGAGCCTTCCGGTAATACACATCACATAAGCCTTGAGCATTGCAACTAATGAGTTAGTTGTGAGATGATGTATTCGGAGCAGTAAAGAGATTCTATGAGTAGCAGATTGAACTAGGTATTGGATACAAGGATCGAATCTCGGTAAGTAAATACCGATGACAAAGGAACAACGTGTCGTTATGCTTGGATTTGACCATAAAGATCTTAGTAGAATATGTAGGAACCAATATGGGCATCCAGGTTCCGCTATTGGTTATTGACCGAGAATGGTTCTAGGTCATGTCTACATAGTTCTCGAACCGTAGGTCCCTTATCGCTAACGTTTCGATGCAGTTCATTATGAGTTTATAAGTATTGATGTACGAAGGTTGTTGAGTCCGGATGTGATCACGGACATGGACGAGGAGTCTCGAAATGGTCGAGACATAAATATTGATATATTGGAAGCCTACATTTGGACATCGAATGTTCGAGTGAAATCGAGAATTTACGGATGCAGGAGGTTACGGAACCCCGGAACTATATGGGCCATAGTGGGCCTTGGTGGAAAGGAGAAAGGACCAGCCCTAGGTGGCGCGGCCTCCCCTTCCCTAGTCCTACTAGGACTAGGAAGGTGGGCCCCCTCTCTCTTTCCCCCTCGGTGAATCCTATTCCAACTAGGATTGGAGGGAATGCTACTCCGGAGGAGTAGGACTCCTGCGCGCCTCCTCTTGGCCGGCGGCCCCTCCCCCTGCTCCTTTATATCTGAGGGCAGGGCACCCATGACACACAAGTTGATCTACGGATCGTTCCTTAGCCGTGTCGTGCCCCCTCCACCATATTCCACCGGTCATATCGTGCGGAGCTTAGCGAAGCCCTGCGCCTGAGAGTCATATCGTGCGGAGCTTAAGGCGAAGCCTGCGCGAGTGGAGCATCATCATCGTCACCATGCTGTCGTCTGTGAGACTCATCTGACGCTTTCTTTGGATCGAAGCCGGGATCGTCATCGAGTTGAACACTAGTAAGGCACACATCAATAACCTGTATATCAAATATACTCTTGTTCAATTTGCCATCCTTCTTATCCGCAAATACTTGGGGTAGTTCCGCTTCGTGACCAGTTCCATTGCAGCAAAAGCACTTAGTCTCGGGCTTAGGTCCGACTCGGCTTCTTCACTCGAACAACAACTTGCTTGCCGTTCTTCTTGAAGTTTCCTTCGCCTTTGCCCTTTTCTTGAAACTAGTGGTCTTGTCAATCATCAACACTTGATGCTCTTTTCTTGATTTCTACCTTCGTCGATTTCAGCATCACGAAGAGCTTGGAATTACTTTTGTCATCCCTTGCATATTATAGTTCATCACGAGTTCTACTAACTTGGTGATGGTGACTAGAAATTCATCAATCACTATCTTATCGGAAGATTAACTCCACTTGATTTCAAGCGATTGAAGTACCGGACAATCTGAGCACATGCTCACTAGTTGACGATTCTCCTCCATCTTTTAGCTATAGAACTTGTTGGAGATTTCATATCTCTTAACTGGTATTTGCTTGAAAATTAACTTCAATTCCTGGAACATCTCATATGGTCCATGGCGTTCAAAACGTCTTTGAAGTCGATTCTAAGCCGTTTAAGCATGGTGCACTAAACTATCAAGTAGTCATCAATTGAGCTAATAGCGTTCATAACGTGCATCACTTTGCAATGGTCTCACCTAGCGGTGCATCAAGGACATAATTTTACGTGCAGCAATGAGGATAAACCTCGATCACGGACCCAATCCCATCATTGCTACTAATATTTTCAATACAATTTTCTCTAGAACACATATAAAAACAAGGAAGCAAAAAAAGGGAAGCAACAACGAGCTATTGATCTACAACATAATTTGCAAAATACTAGGACTAAGTTCATGATAAATTAAGTTCAATTAATCATATTACTTAAGAACTCCCCTTAGATAGACATCTCTCTAGTCATCTAAGTGATCCGTGATCAAATCAACTAAACCATAACCGATCATCACGTGAGATGGAGTAGTTTTCAATGGTGAACATCACTATGTTGATCATATCTACTATATGATTCACGCTCGACCTTTTGGTCTCCGTGTTGAGACCATATCGTATATGCTAGGCTCGTCAAGTTTAACCTGGTATTCGCGTGTGCAAAACTGGCTTGCACCCGTTGTAGATGGTAAGCTTATCACACCCGATCATCCGTGGTGTGCAGGCACTCTGAACTTTTATGGGTGCATACTCAAGAACACTTCTTGATAATTTTAGTGAGAGATCATCTTATAATTCTACCGTCAATCAAAGCAAGATAAGATGCATAAAGGATAAACATCACATGCAATCAATATAAGTGATATGAATGGCCATCATCATCTTATGCTTGTGATCTCCATCTCGAAGCAGTCATGATCACCATTGTCACCGGTGACACCTTGATCTCCATCGTAATCGTTTCGTCTGCCAACTTTGCTTTCCACTTCGCTCTGTTAGTGATAAAGTAAAGCAATTACATGCGTTGCATTTCATACAATAAGCGACAACCATATGGCTCCTGCCGTTGCCGATAACTTCGGTTACAAAACATGATCATCTCATACAATAAAATATAGCATCACGTCTTGACCCATCACATCACAACATGCCCTGCAAAAACAAGTTAGACATCCTCTACTTTGTTGTTGCAAGTTTTACGTGGGCCTGGGCTAC
>JAHIAM010012800.1:0-12260 GCA_021605205.1 Aegilops longissima
CTGTAGTCCCATTTAGAATTACCAAGCGTCCTTTTTGGGCGAGATTTCCGAGGCAGCTTTCGTGCGGTTTGTGTGCAAGTATTTCAAACCATATGGACCTAAAAATTAGAAGTCATTCCATCTTTATTCCCTAGAGCCTTCAGCAGTTCCTAAACCGCTCGATCGAACATGTTATCATCCTTATTGATTACGGTGAATTCCCTCGGTATGATAGTTCTTTCATCAGTTTGTTCCCTGTTTCTTCTCTTGCACAGGCGGACACACTATTCTAGCTAGACATGGGTGTGGCTAGTAACTTTGATGACCAAGCGGATCTCGGCACCATCGAATCTCAAACTTTAGCGCAATGCTATTGCTTTTCATCACTGTAGTCCCTTTTAGAATTACTAAGCGTCCGTTTTTGGCGAGATTTCGAGAGCGCTTTCTCGGGGTTTGTATGCAAATACTTAAATCATACGGACCTAAAATTTGAAGTCATTCCATCTTTATTCCCTAGAGCCTTCGGCAGTTCCTAAACCGCTCGGTCGAACACGTTATCATCCTTGTTAGTTACGAGGTGAATTCCCTCGGTATGATAATTCTTTCATCAGTTTGTTCCCGTTTCTTCTCTGCTGGGCGGACACACTATTCTAGCTAGACATGGGTGTGGCTCGTAACACTGATGACCAAGCGGATCTACGGCACCATCGAATCTCAAACTTTAACTGCAAAAACTATTGTTTTCATCCTGTAGTCCCATTTAGAATTACTAAGCGTCCTTTTTGGGCGAGATTTCCGAGGCAGCTTTCGTGCAGTTTGTGTGCAAGTATTTCAAACCATACGGACCTAAAATTAGAAATCATTCCATCTTTATTCCTGTTGAGGATACAACTTCACGGTGTGAACCGCCCGAATCGGTTTACCTAAATCGTGATCGAGGCCCATATGGAGCACGGGCCGAAAGGAATTAAGATCCATACCGTAAACCGCCCTAATCTGTAACTTGTATTGTAAGACAAGAAAAGGAGAACCAAGCGGACTCTTGTATGGCGGATTGGGACTCTATAACTTGCGAGGCGTTAACCCGTGTATATAAGGGGCGACCGGCGGCGAGTTAGGGACAGAGATTGAGGCCAAAGGCAAAGCTATTGCTCCTAATCGCGAATCATATCAATCATACCACAAGCGGGCGTGAGGTTTTACCTTCATCGAAGGGCGAACCGATATAATTCCCGTGTCTTGTGTCGCATTAACCCTCTAGGTTAACCCGTACGATGGCCCTGCGACTAAGTCCTTTCATGAGGACATCTGCGTGACAATTCCACGACGGTTGGCGCCCACCGTGGGGCTATCATGCGATGGTTTGATGATCTTAGAGGGCAAGTTCGAGGACTTCGAAGGCTATCTGATGGGCGGATGACGAAAATCGTCGGGGCAAACTCTACATCGACGATCGGATTTGGGGCCCGAGGCGGCTCGGTTGATCTGGTGCGGGTCCCCTTTGGCGGTATACTGCGTGTTCGCCGGCAAGATTGGCGAGTCAAGGCTGGGCGGACGTCTGCACCGACCTCGTCGAGGCGGCTCGTGATCGAAGAGTCCCGCCCTGGCTAAACGGCGGTCGGCATGTTTTTCGTGGGAGTCGTTCACGGAGGCTACGAGGGCGGGTCAGCATCTGGTAAGCGAACACATGGTCTACTCGGGGGCGAATCGTCGGTAGGGCCAGTCTCTATACCAGCTACGAGAAGGCGGATCGGGGGTAGTTCCGATGGGAAAGCATTCGGACCCTTCGATCTACCCAACGGGTTGGGATCTTCATGGCGGTACCTGAGGCGGTGCTTCACTCTTGACCATGGCGCCCTGATCGCCGGTTCAACAGCGGTGATGGCAGCGGGAAGGAGGCCTGGCGCCGCCGGCTCAAGTTTTGTCGAGCTTTTAAATGGCGTTAGCTGTGCTCTGGCGGAAGCTAATCCGCGGATCAGGACCTTCTGGCGGAGATTGCAAGGTGAGGAACATATCACTAATGCTAAGCGGACTTGGCAGCAGCGGGCGAAAGGATGGCAGCGGGCAGGCGCTTTGGATGCCTGAGCTTATAGGCTCGGGTGGACGGGCGCGTCACGAAGTCATGAAAAGGAAATACAGGTCCGTTTACCTTCCGTTTTGAGGAAGGAGCTTTTCGGTACCCGAGGCGAGGACCATAATCCGCCGCCATTGGTAAATGGCGGAAGCACTGGGGCGGCGCGCGCGGTTCAGCCCGTGTGATAGATCTACCTCGCCATCATCTGCGTAGCGCCCGGACCGTCAGAACACCTCGGGTCACTACTCCAACCCGATGGATAACCTCGTGGCGGCTGCGGCACGGTTAAACAATTCAATCGGCGATTCACCACAGGCGGTGGAAACACGCCGGGTTAAGGAGCTGCTCGGGGCGGCCTTGGCTCGGCGAAGCGTACTCGTGCGGTCGAGATCGGATCCATTCCACCCCGCGAGTGAACTACAGCGGCCAGCGTCGATGAACCGGCCGTGTCGAGCAACAATGCATGGCGTGGACCGCCTAAGCGGCAACAATCCGGCGGCTTTGAAGATGCTCAAGTGGTAGTGGACGCGCCCGGAGAACGCGAAGGGAGGCGAGTTAGCGGCACAAGCGGAGGATCATCCGCGCGCGGTTCGACCAACCATCTTGAACCTGGGGTCATCCGGCTCTTTGGGGTACCTTGCCTCGTCCCTGCTTTACATAGCGTCGTTTACCCAAGGACTTCAAGGGGCGCGCAAGGTGCGAATTATACGCCGACTTAGCTCCGGAGCATGGATAAAGCTTCTGAGATGGCCATGGAGATGCTGGGCGTGGATGAAGCAGCATGTGCGAAGTACTTCACAATGATCTGGAAGGTACTGCCGAACTTGGTTGAAAAACTTGCCGCCGACTCTATCAACTCGTGGACCTGATTGAGAACCAGTTCATCAAAATTTCAAAGACACCTGTAAACAGCCCATATCGTGGTGGATCTGGCGGCTTTGTGTCGGCGAGACGGAGAATCCACAACCCATTGGAGTGCGCCGTGTCTCGGAAGTTTACATTCTTGAGACGGATCAACCCTGGTTCGCGATCATGACCTTGGAAGCCAATTGCGGTTCGAGCCATTGAAGCTGAAGCTGGGTCGCATGAAGCGTTTTGCCATGACATGGGCACTCTAATGGGCGTTTTGGTAAGTATGCTGATTGATAGTACCAAGGATCTGAATCGGAGAATGATGAAGTGGGAAGGGAAAACAGAGCGGCAATTCCGAGGAGCCAGCAGCATCGGTCGGCGAGCAATGGAGGCACAAAGCGTAAAGCGAGCGGCAACATGGGCTTTGTGGCCAACACCAGCGCCTGGGACAAGGTCAGCGGCGCGGGGTGGCGATCAAACCGGGGTGGTCACAATCCGGATCGTTTGAACTTCATATTAAATCAACCTTGTCCGAAGCAGGGGCGAAGGAGGTACCGGCGAACCACCTTTGGAAGGATTGTTATATTATGCAGGAGTTTAAGAACTCCAACTCCTTCGGTATGATCAAAAGGGTCGGTGGCGGTTCAGGAGTCCGCTCCGGGTTCTGGCGGAGGAATTCGGCCGGGATTCGTGATAATCCGGCGGACAAGGCAATCAGAATAATCAAAGTAATCGAACGATCGAACCAAGGGGTTACAATCAACAACAGCAGCGATCGGGTTATCGAGCAATCAAAAGCAATTGAATGGCGGGCAGTACCCGTCTTTACCACCAACTTGGACCGGCGAGACGGAAACTTGAGGCGGTGGTCGGTGTTGTTGAACCGGCTGCGCGCCGCGCATTACCTGCGCTGGTCAGTAGAGCAGCCGATTGTGTGGATGGAGAGCGAGAGGACCATCCTCCGGGTTTATAATCCGGTCGATTAGCCCTGGTGGTGGCGCCCGGTGGCGGTACAAGTTTACCAAGGTTCTTATGGATGGAGGAAGCAGCATCAACATCACCGTACTCTGAAACTTTCCGATGGATGGGGTTAACGAGATAGGCATCTTAGGCCGTCGATGCAGTGTTTCGCGAGGTGGTGCACGGTAAGTCGGCATACCGGTCGGTAAAATAGCTCTGGAGGTAACCTTTGGAGGCGAGCATGACTCGAGCGAAGCGTTGACATTTGAGGTGGTGAAAATTCAAAGCCCTTACCACGCCCTCTTTGGGCGGCGGCTTATCACTAAGTTCATGGCACGGCCTGTTATGTCTACTTACAGCTGAAAATGCGGGTCACAAAGGAACAATAGCGGTTCACGGGAGCCGCGGATCGCTCTGGAGTGCGAGGAAGGTGATCGCGACTTCTGCAGTCGGTTTGTGCCACGGAGGAGTTAAAGTATTATAAGGATAATGTTGATCCGGAGATATGACCCCTTTGAAGAAGCCAACTTCTGAGCATGATCCGGACTTGAAGTTCAAATCGGTGGTGAGACAAAGCTTGTTGATTTTGTGCCCGCGAGTCATCCAAGCAGTTCACCATCGGTGCCAACTGGATCCTAAATAGGAAGGCGCTCGCCGAGTTCATCCGTGAGAATCGGGACATTTTGCATGAAACCCGACATGCCGGGTGTACCGAGGGAACTTCGTGAGCACACTCTCAATGTGGACCCAAAATACAAACCGGTAAAACAGTTTCTTCGCGGTTTAACGAGGAAAAGCGCAAGGCCATCGGAGAAAAGTCGCTAGACTTTTGGCAGCAGGGTTTATCGTTGAAGTATTTCACCCGAGTGGCTTGCTAATCCGGTATTGGTCCTTAAGAAAAATGGCACTTAGGCGTAATGCGTGGATTACACAGATCTTAACAAAGCTTGTCCAGCGGATCCTTACGCCCTCCCGCATTGACCAGATCATTGATGCAACGGCGGGTTGTGGCGTTTGAGCTTTACGGATCGTATTCTGGTTATCATCAGATTAAGATGGCGGTTAAAGACCAGGAGAAAGCGGCGTTTATTACCCCTTTGGAGCCTTACGCTGTGTGTCCATGCCTTTTGGGCTCAAGAGTGCCCAAACCACTTACCAGCGTTAACGTGCAAATTGTTTGCATAAACAGATTGGCGTAATGTACGCGCCTATGTGGATGATATATTGGTGAAATCAAGGCAGAAGGAGACATTGATTGAGGACTTAAGAAACCTTTGACAACTGCGGGTGTACAAGATGATGCTTAACCGGCCAAGTCGTCTTTGGTCTTCCGGCGAGCAAATTGTTAGGTTTCCTCGTGTCGAACGGGGATTGAGGCTAATCGGAGAAGATTACAGCTATCACCTCCTTAGCTAAGCCAAAGTGCATCAATGATGTTCAGCGTTTGGCAGGCGGATTACTGCGCTAAGCGGTTTATCGATCGCCTAGGAGAAGGCTATCCCTTTATACGGATCTTTGAAGAAGGCGGATCAATTTGTTTGGAGCTCAATTTGCTTGATGAGGCTTTGGAGGATCTAAGCGGCGGTGGCCAACCCGCCTGTTCTTGCTGCCCTATTGACGAGGAGCCGCTCTGTTATATGTTGCTGCTAATGCGGGGCAGTGAGTGTAGCCATTGTGGTGGGCGCATGAGGCGGGGAAGAGTATCCGGTTCAGCGACGATTTACTACATCAGCGAGGTTCTCATCGAATCTAAACAAAGAGTATCCCCATTGGCGGAAGCTGGTATATGGAGTTTTATGGCAGTGGAAGCTGAAGCAATATTTCCAAGGGCACCCCATCACGGTGGTCAGCTTCGGCTCCTTTAGGCGATATCATACTGAGCAGGGAAGCAGCTGGCGGGTTGCTAAGTGGGCTATAGAGCTTGGGCGCATGGTTTAAAGTATGTGCCCCGGACAGCCGTAAAGTCTCGAGCACTTGTGGATTTCATTAATGATTGGGCGGAGTTGCAAGCACCGGAGGAAAGCGGATCACACCTATTGGACCATCCATTTTGATGGGTCCGGGCAGTTGGAGGGCTCGGGGCTGGAGTCGTGCTTCCCCACGGTGACAAGTTCTGTTATGTTCTCCGCCTCATGTTCCTTGTACTAACAATGCAGCTGAGTATGAAGCTTTACTTCATGGTCTCCGGATAGCCAAGAAATGAATCTCAGCGGGTTAAATGTTTTGGTGACTCGGACTTGGTGGCCCAGCAAGTATCCGGCACCAGGACTCAAAGATCCACTCATGGCTGCATATCGTCGGGAAGTGGATGTTGTTGCAGGATATTTTAAAAGGGTGTCGAATTGGACCATGTGGATCGTCGGAACGAGGCGGCTGATGCTTTGAGCGGTTGGGTTCCAGCGTAAACGGTCCATAGCGTTTTCCTTGATGTGCTGCACAAACCGTCGATTAAAATTCCTGATGAAATTGATTTGGCTATCCCTGATCCGGAAGTTTATTTGGTGGCGGCCTTGCATGTTATCGGATTGGGCGCTCCGTTATTTGGCGTACATGAACCGGGCGAGTTACGGAGGATGAGGCGTTGGCGGCAGATAGTCCGCGGTCTAAGTCTATGACCATTGTTAATGGCGAGTTGCACCGTCGCGGTGTGTCGAGGGTGTTTCAGCGTTGTGTGTCCCCGAAGAGGCTGTGAGATATTGAGAGATTCATGAAGGGATTGTGGTCATCACGCGGTTCAAAGTCCCTGGTGGCCAAAGCATTCCGCCATGGTTTTATTGGTTGACCGCCCATCTGATCACGGAGGATTTGGTCGAGACGATGTGGTTGCCAAAAGTTCTCGAGCGTGCTCATGCGGCCCAAAATTGAGGATGATTCAATTACTTGGCCATTTGCGACTTGGGGGCTGGATATGGTTGGACCTTTCAAAGGTCAAGGATAAAAAGACCCACCTGTTGGTGGCGGTGGATAAGTTTACCAAGTGGGTCGGCGAGCCTGTTAGCAAGTGTGATGCAGCCACGGCGATTCAGTTCATCAAGCGGGTGATTTTCGGTTTGGGTTTCCACAGCATCATCACGGACAACGGCACCAATTTATCCAAGGGAGCTATGAAGGAATTTTGTGAGCGAGGCACATCCGACGATGTTTCTTCAGTGGCCCACCACAATCCAATGGTCAGCGGAGCGAGCTAATCAGGAAATTTTGAAGGTATCAAACCCGACTTATGGTCCCTTTAGAGAGGGCCGGGTTGTTGGGTGGAAGAGCTACCATCGGTGATATGGAGTATAAACACTACCCCCAACGATCCACTTTGGATATCGCCGTTCTTTATGATCTATGTGTTGGGGAGCGTAGTAATTTCAAAAATTTCCTACGATCGCAAGACCATGGTGATGGCATAAGCGAGAGAGGAGAGTATCCGTCCACGTACCCTCGTGAACCCGAAAGCGAGCGTTATAACAACCTTGCGGTTGATGTAGTCGTGCGTCTTCACGATCCGACCGATCAAGCACCGAGCGTCGCGGCACCTCCGAGTTACGCACCGTTCAGCTCGATGGCGATCCCGGACTCCGATCCAGCAAAGTGTCGGGGATGAGTTCCGTCGGCAAGCGGCAGCGTGGTGGCGATGATGATGCTCCACGGCGCGGGGCTTCGCCTAAGCTCGCGACGATATGACTTCTCCGCGCAGGGCTTCACCTAAGCTCATGACGATATGACCGGTGGAATATGGTGGAAGGGGGCACGCTTGCAGCTAAGGAAGATCCGTAGATCAACTTGTGTGTCATGGGGTGCCCTCTGCCCTGTATATAAGGAGGGAAGGGGAGGGGCTGGCGGCCACCTATGGCTGCGCAGGGAGTCCTACTCCCACAGGGGTGGATTCCCCCAATCCTAGTCCAACTAGGGTTTGACCAAGGGGAGAGGGAGAGAGGGGGCGCCACCCCCTTCTCCTAATCCTAATAGGACTAGGGAAGGGGGGAAGGCTGCGGCCAGCATATGGCCCCCCTTTTCTCTTTCCCTTAAGGCCCATCAAGGCCCATTGACTCCCGGGAGGTTCAGTAACCCCGGTACTCGATAAATTCCCAATTTCACCGGAGTGATTCGGAATCAAACATAGGCTTCAATATATCAATCTTTATGTCTCGACCATTTGAGACTCCTCGTCATGTCCGTGATCTCATCAGGACTCGAACAACCTTGGTACATCAATATCATATAAACTCATAATAAGCGTGTCATGAAGCGTTAAGCGTGCGGACCCTACGGGTTCGAGAACTATGTAGACATGACCGAGACACCTCTCGGTCAATAACCAATAGCGGGACCTGGATGCCCATATTGGTTCCTACATATTCTCGAAGATCTTTATCGGTCAGACCGCATAACAACATCGTTGTTCCCTTTGTCATCGGTATGTTACTTGCGAGATTGATCGTCGGTATCAATACCTAGTTCAATCTAGATTCTTGGCAAATCTCTTTTCTCGTTAAGTAATACATCATCTCACAACTAACTCATTTAGTTGCAATGCACGCAAGGCTTATGTGATGTGCATTACGAGAGGCCGAGAGATACCTCTCCGAGCAATCGGAGTGACAAATCCTAATCTCGAAATATACCAACCCAACATGTACCTTGGAGACACCTGTAATGCACCTTTATAATCACCCGATTCGTTGTGGCGTTTGGTAGCACCAAAGTGTTCCTCGGAGAAAGCGGAGTTGCATAATCTCATAGTCATAGGAACATGTATAAGTCATGAAGAAAAGCACTAGCAACAAACTATCGATCAGGTGCTATGCTAATGGAATGGGTCATGTCAATCAGATCATTCAACTAATGATGTGATCCATTAATCAAATAACAACTCCTTGTTCATGGTTAGGAAACATAACCATCTTTGATTAACGAGCTAGTCAAGTAGAGGCATACTAGTGACACTCTGTAGGTTTATGTATTCACACATGTATTATGTTTCGGTTAATACAATTCTAGCATGAATAATAAACATTTATCATGATATAAGAAATAAATAATAACTTTATTATTGCCTCTAGGGCATATTTCCTTCATCTCCCACTTGCACTAGAGTCAATAATCTAGATCACATCACCATGTGATTAACATCGATAGTTCACATCATCATGTGATTAACACCCATAATTCACATCGCCATGTGACCAAGACCCAAAGGGTTTACTAGATTCAGTAATCTAGTTCACATCGCTATGTGATTAACACCCAAAGAGTACTAAGGTGTGATCATGTTTTGCTTTGTGAGAGAATCTTAGTCAGCAGATGCCACATTCAGATCCGTATGTATTTTACAAATCTCTATGTCAACAATGCTCTGCGCAGAGCTACTCTAGCTAATTGCTCCCACTTTCAATATGTATCTAGATCGAGACTTAAAGTCATCTAGATCGGTGTCAAAACTTGCATCGGCGTAACCCTTCGGCGAACCTTTTATCACTTCCATAATCGAGAAACATATCCTTATTCTACTAAGGATAATTTTGACCGCTGTCCATTGATCTACTCCTAGATCTCTATTGCACTCCTTGCCAATCTTTAGTGGTAGGGTATGCAATAGATCTAGTACAACATGACATACTTTATAGAACCTATGGCTGATGCATAGGGAATGACTTTCATTCTCTTTCTATCTTACTGCCAGTGGTGGGTTTTGAGTCTTACTCAATCTCACACCTTGTAACACAGGCAAGAACTCTTTCTTTGACTGTTCCATTTTGAACTACTTCAAAATCTTGTCAAGGTATGTATTCATTGAAAAACTTATCAAGCGTCTTGATCTATCTCTATAGATCTTGATGCTCAATATATAACAACTTCACGAGGTCCTTCTTTGAAAAACTCCTTTCAAATACTCCTTTATGCTTTGCAGAATAATTCTACATCATTTCCGATCAACAATATGTCATTCACATATACTTATCAGAAATGTTGTAGTGCTCCACTCACTTTCTTGTAAATCGAGGCTTCACCAAAGTCTGTATAAAACTATATGCTTTGATCACACTATCAAAGCGTTTATTCAACTCGAGATGCTTGCACTAGTCCATAGATGGATCGCTGGAGCTTGCACATTTGTTAGCTCCTTTAGGATTGACAAAACCTTCTGGTTGCATCATATACAACTCTTCTTTAATAAATCCATTAAAGAATGTAGTTTTGACATCCATTTGCCAGATTTCATAAAATGTGGCAATTGCTAACATGATTAGGACAGACATAAGCATCGCTACTGATTGAGTAAATCTCATTGTAGTCAACACCTTGAACTTGTCGAAAACCTTTTGCGACAAGTCGAGCTTTGTAGATAGTAATACTACTATCAACATCTGTCTTCCTCTTGAAGATCCATTTATATAATATGGCTTGCCGATCATCGAGCAACTCCATCAAAGTCCACACTTTGTTCTCATATATGGATCCCATCTCAGATTTCATGGTCTCAAACCATTTCGCGGAATCTGGGCTCATCATCGCTTCCTCATAGTTCGTGGGTTCATCATGGTCTAGTAACATGACTTCTAGAATAGGATTACCGTACCACTCAGTGCGGATCTTACTCTGGAAGACCTATGAGGTTTAGTAACAACTTGATCTGAAGTTTCATGATCATCATCATTAACTTCCTCACTAATTGGTGTAGGAATCTTTGGAACTGATTCTGTGATGAACTACTTTCCAATAAGGGAGAAGGTACAATTACCTCATCAAGTTCTACTTTCCTCCCCTCACTTCTTTGAGAGAAACTTCTTCTCTAGAAAGGATCCATCTTAACAACAAATATCTTGCTTTCGGATCTGTGATAGAAGGTGTACCCAATAGTTACCTTTGGGTATTCTATGAAGCGCATTTCTCGATTTGGGTTCGAGCTTATCGGTGAAAACTTTTCACATAAGCATCACAACTCAAACTTTAAGAAAGCGACAGACTTAGGTTCTTTGCTAAACCATAGTTCATACGGTGTCATCTCAGCGGTTTAGATGGTGCCCTATTAGCGTGAATGCAGGCTGTCTCTAATGCATAACCCCAAAGCGATAGTGGTAAATCGGTAAGATACATCATAGATCGCACCATATCAAAATAAAATCTGATTCTGACGTTCGGACACACCATAATGTTGTGGTGTTCCGGTGGCGTGAGCTGTGAAACTATTCACATTGTTTTCATTGAAGACCAAACTTCGTAACTCAAATATTCATCTCACGATCAGATCATGAAACTTTATTTTCTTGTTGCGATGATTTTCCACTTCACTCTGAAATTCTTTGAACCTTTCAACTATTTCAGACTTATGTTTCATCAAGTAGATATACCCATATCTACTCAAATCATCTTGTGAAGGTCGGAAAAATACGATACTTGCCACGAGCATCAACATTCATTGGATCGCATACATCGGTATGTATTATTTCCAATAAGTCGGTAGCTTGTTCCATTGTTCCGGAGAAGCGGAGTTTTTAGTCATCTTGCCCAAAAGGCACGGTTATAAGCATCAAATGATTCATAATCAAGTGATTCCAAAAGTCCATCGGCATGGAGTTTTCTTCATCGCTTTACACCAATATGACCTAAGCGGCGGTGCCACAAATAAGTTGCACTATCATTATTAACTTTGCATCTTTTGGTTTCAATATTATGAATATGTGTATCACTATGATCGAGATCCAATGAACCATTTTCATTGGGTGTGTAACCATATAAGGTTTTATTCATGTAAGCAGAACAACAATTTATTCTCTTACTTAAATGAATAACCGTATTGCAATAAACATGATCAAATCATATTTATGCTCAACACCAAATAACACTTATTTAGGTTCCACACTAATCCCGAAAGTATAGGGAGTGTGCGATGATGATCATATCAATCTTGGAACTACTTCAACACTCATCGTCACTTCCTTCAACTAGTCTCTGTTTGATACGTAACTCCTGTTTGAGTTACTAATCTTAACAACGAGCAGTATCAAATACTCGAGGGGCTACTATAAACACTATAAGGCACATCAATAACCTGTATATCAAATATAGCCTTGTTCACTTTGCCATCCTTCTTATCCACCAAATATTCAGGGGTAGTTCGCTTCGATGACCAGTTCCATTGCAGCAAAAGTACTCGGTCTCGGGCTTAGGTCTAGACTTGGGCTTTTCACTCGAGCAACAACTTGCTTGCCGTTCCTTTTGAAGTTCCCCTTCTTCCTTTGCCATTTCTTTGAGACTAGTGGTCTTGTCAACCATCAACACTTGATGTTTTTCTTGATTTCTACCTTCGTTGATTTCAGCATCACGAAGAGCTTAGGAATCTTTTGTCATCCCTTGCATATTATAGTTCATCACGAAGTTCTACTAACTTGGTGATGGTGACTGA